>CM035807.1:27521696-27538436 GCA_020466095.1 Chlorops oryzae | reverse complement strand
CCCCCGAAACACGAATGAGAGCTGAAACACGTAGCGTCCGAACAAGCCTTAAAATATTTACATTGGAATTTTTTCTGGCGATTTTGAAAAAAATTCTCTCATTCTAAGCACACTAGAAAGGGAATATATAGTAAGCAAGAACTTCGGAAATTTTAAAGCAAAGTTTATCACTATCGTGGCTGTTATGGAAACCGACAACTGTCAGAATCAGATTTCAACGCATTTTTCGTTTTGGGGTTATAGAATCAGACTTTCAGTTTTGAAACTGTTTTCATTTTCGAAATCAGGTTTGCATTGTTTTTAGGTGTTACAGAAACAGATTTATTGATTTTATTGTCTGATTTAAACCGAGCAGCTTTTAGTTGACAGAATTGGTCGGCAGATTGTCTGAGGACTTTTTCCCGGCTGGTTTTTTTTTTTTAGTAGAAATAAATATAAATACTTTATTTGAATATATTTTCTTAATTGTTTGGGTATTTAATGTTTTGGACTAAAGGGAACGCATAAAAATGCTACTCAGGCTTCTATACTAGTTGAGGTTATGGAAAACCACCCGGGCATGGCCAAGGGGCTTACTTAGCGGGACACACCGCTTGTGGACTTGTTATGGCAGCAACTCGTGGTGTCGTTAAATTCTGCAGACCCACCCACAGAAGACGTAATCATCCACACGATTCTGTAGCTCATTTCTTTTTGCAAGCTTCGCAACAGTATGGCTGCCACTAATAAAGGTGACGCACTTAGGACGCATGTGGGTATTTCCACAGAAAATGACCCCTCACAGCTCAAAAATAAAATTGCTAAATTTATTTTTTTTTTGCTAATATTACACAAAATAAATGTATTTCTTAAACATTTTTTTAGTCCAAAAAAAATTTCCAATTTTCGACTTTGAGCATCATTTTACACCATTCATTTAACGTTTTGTTAGTTATTTTTGATGTCATATTAAAGAATGATGTTTTAAGAACATAAAAGATTTAAGAATTTTAGAATATTTTAAGCCATATACGAGCTAACCGAGTTTCAAAAAAGCAATGGTCGTTAAAAAGTCTTACGCGATTTTCTCGAAATTCTGACGTGATGGAATTTTTTTGAAAATTTTCAATTTTTCAGCACACAAAAATCTAATAGAATTACTACTTCAATTTCAAAGGGGATTTTTGATGTCGGCC
Source organism: Chlorops oryzae (assembly GCA_020466095.1). Taxonomy (NCBI): domain Eukaryota; kingdom Metazoa; phylum Arthropoda; class Insecta; order Diptera; family Chloropidae; genus Chlorops; species Chlorops oryzae. The sequence goes on along the minus strand of CM035807.1, from coordinate 27,537,261 downwards.
TGTGTAATTGATTGGAATCTTACTGATTTTTGCTGAAAAATTTACGTTTTTAATTTATGCTTTGCAATACAAGACTTTAATGTTGACATAACTTGGACTTTATTTGCATCTGGTCATGGAAAGGGTGCAGTATATGGTAAAAGAAGCCTTTAACTTTTTTAAAACTAAAAAAAAAACATGGGATGGTATTGCAGTATTGAACTCTGATAAAGACAAAATAAAATCCGAAGCGGAACTTTTAAAAAAACGTTGGGAAAATATTAAATCCATCAAAAACATTCAGAAACAGCATTATTTTCAACAATAGAACGTAAATTTAGTGCAATCAGGCTTAACAGGCCTACTAACTTTAAAAGTGAACAGTAGGCTGGGTCGTTTTTACGAAAGTTGTATGATCGCGTTGGAATAGTAAAATTATGTTTCCTTATGTATAAAAAATAATTTTGTGTAAAAAAAAATTCAAAATAAGCTGCATCTTCATACCGCGCAAGCGGATTGAAATTGGAAAAAAAAATTTATATGAGATTTTTCCGACTTCAATGATAAAATTTAGAATTTCTCAGCTTTAAAAACTCATTTTTTAAATACATTATGTTCCCAGATATTTTTGGTCATAAAACTATCTTTCAAAGGAAAGCAACGAAACTACGATCGACCAAAATTTTACGGAGATATGGTCGAAGAAACTCAGACCTGAGGAAATTGCTCCAAGACATGCCAAAAATGTGTTCCAACCTATCAATTTTGTAACCATTTGGAAGAAGGCATATTGCCATTTCAAAAAAATCTTCCTTGAAGAAAATCGGTTATTTCATAAGGTTTTTATAACAATTTATATATTTATCTAGTTATCGGTTTCATTTCAGAACGTGCCCTGAAAAAAAAGTCCATGAAAGTTTAAAATCCTTCTACTTGAGCTCGAACAGGAAAAAACAACGCTCAATTACGATTATAGATTTTTTAAATCGGTTCACAGAAACCAAAGTTACACGGCTTTGAAATTGGACAATTTATTATTTTTTAAATCCTGTGTTAGTTAAAAAAAAATGCCGAAAAGTATACTACATTTTTTTTTTATTCGATAATGAGCTCATGTTTGGGAAAAAAAATAGCAAAGTCATACCCGACAAACTCTGTGTCGAGGGTTTATGGCATTTTTTCGTCCGTACTCGAGATAGACTTAAAAAAAATTTATATAGAAATGGTTGTGATTTTCGCAACAGACCCTAGTACTGGAGGTACCCCTAAAAATGTTCCGATCGGGTCCATACTCGAACTTGTTCTTACTCATGTGTTTGTGAGTACGCATATCATATTTCATCAAGAACTCAACTCCTTCGATAAAAAATCTGCATACAAACAGACGGACAGACAGACGTACAGACAGACAGGCAGACATGGCTAAACGGAATCTCCTGGTGACGCTTATCATTTCTATATAATTTTGTAGGTCTATCTCGACTGGTTCTGGGTGTTACACACAACCACACAAACGCAATATACCCTCGACACAGAGTGTGTCGGGTATAAAAAACCGCAAATTGAATATATGGAATTTTCTGGTGATACTAACCATTTCTATATAAATTTTTTTTAAGTCTATCTCGAGTACGGACGAAAAAATGCCATAAACCCTCGACACAGAGTTTGTCGGGTATGACTTTGCTTATATTTTTCCCAAACATGAGCTCATTATCGAATAAAAAAAAAAGTAGTATACTTTTCGGCATTTTTTTTAACTAACACAGCATTTAAAAAATAATAAATTGTCCAATTTCAAAGCCGTGTAACTTTGGTTTCTGTGAACCGATTTGAAAAATCTATAATCGTAATTGAGCGTTGTTTTTTCCTGTTCGAGCTCAAGTAGAAGGATTTTAAACTTTCATGGACTTTTTTTTTCAGGGCACGTTCTGAAATGAAACCGATAACTAGATAAATATATAAATTGTTATAACAACCTTATGAAATAACCGATTTTCCAAGGAAGATTTTTTTGAAATGGCAATATGCCTTCTTCCAAATGGTTACAAAATTGATAGTTGGAACACATTTTTGGCATGTCTTGGAGCAATTTCCTCAGGTCTGAGTTTCTTCGACCATATCTCCGTAAAATTTTGGTCGATCGTAGTTTCGTTGCTTTCCTTTGAAAGATAGTTTTATGACCAAAAATATCTGGGAACATAATGTATTTAAAAAATGAGTTTAAAGCTGAGAAATTCTAAATTTTATCATTGAAGTCGGAAAAATCTCATATAAATTTTTTTTCCAACTTTCAATCCGCTTGCGCGGTATGAAGATGCAGCTTATTTTGAATTTTTTTTTACACAAAATTATTTTTTATACATAAGGAAACATAATTTTACTATTCCAACGCGATCATAGAACTTTCGTAAAAACGACCCAGCCTAATGCATAGCTTAACATGTTGTTTTTTGCGTGAAAGGTGTTTGTAAATCCGAACACAATCAAATGTTTGCGTGAAATGCATGGCAACAAGGGGAAATATTTAGAATCGGGCTGAATGTCATATTTCTGTCGCACAGAAACTGAATTTCAGTTACTGAAAACAATTATGAAAAATTGTTTCAGTTTCAGTCGCCGAGCGGCGTTTTCAGCCGACATTTCTGTCGGCGCCAAATTTAAAAAATTCAGTCACCGTTTTTTTCCAGTCGCTTTTGTATGAGATTCAGTTTCCGTTTCGGTTCCTAGCGACTACACGGCTTCAAAGGAAAAAAATTCTGATCACAAAAAACATTGTATCATTTACAACAATTAAAAAAATTTATGCTTCCTACAAATTGGTTAGAAAATAATGCAGATACCCACCAAATTGAATACAAAAATTTTGCTTTTATATATTTCTAAAGTTAAATTGTCGTAAAAAAGGTGAATTAAAAGTTGAATTTTCAAGAAATTTCTAAAACTCTCGTTTGTTGAAAATGGAAACAAGTAAAAGGCATTTAAAAACCCTAGTGGCACCGGTTTGTTACATAAGGCATTATGCAACGCTTATGAAACAAATGCATAGTTTCAAAGTGATCACTGAGATGTTACTGTAACGCTTATGGAATCAAAAAAGCCCAAGAGGCGGAGCCTGTTGCAACTAAATTTATAGTTGCATAAGGAAGTTACAAAAACTTAGTTGTAACAAACTGAAAATATAATTCTGGCTTTTAAAAATATAATTCTGGGTTTGGTTATAAAAACTTTCGTTATGAAACTAAAAAGGAGTATTTTAATAAGGAAGTGGTTGCAAAAGTGTTTTAAAATTTTTTCTAATTTATTTTGCTTTATGAATGACAGAAACCAAATACATAGTGTGAATGCTTTCATGTTATGAAAATGTATAATTGAAATTTCGACTTTCCTCAAACCAAAACTAAGGTGCCCTTAAAGATATATGGTGAAATCTAACATTCTACCCCTTATATTTTTCACGCGCCCTCGATCAAATAAAAATTATGATGTTTTATTCATAACTTAATACCTATACGCATAAAGGGTCTGACGGGTTGTGCCACCCTGAAAGGAATTTTTAAATTTTGTTGATTTTTCGATAGGTTTCATCTAAAAATACTGTGGAGACCACTTTTTAGATTTTAATTTTGAATAGTCCTTGAGATATCCTTGAAAGTCCTTTTTTATTAAGGCTTTTTTCAAAATTTTATATCTCAACAACCAATTAAGATAGAGAGACGATCTAAACAGATTCTGTTATACAATAAAACAAGGAAGCTAAAAAAATTTTGTTTAAATTTTACACTGAGAAATTTTTTTTTCACAAAACTAAAAAGAAAAGTTTAAGTATTTATTTCAGTGTATTCCAATTTTGACGCAACTTTTATATTTTTTTTGAAAAAATAGCTCCTAGTATTTACTTTATAATAAAAGAAACAAGTATTCCAATTGGATGGCGGAACAGTGTCATATTTACAAAAATGCAAGGGTACATTAATACTCTCAGTGTTGATCCCATACAAAAGGCATCACTCATACGACATGTATGCGGATTATCGAATATATAATTAACGTCCTGAAAAAGCCTTGAAAAAAGCCTTAATAAAAAAGGACTTTCAAGGATATCTCAAGGACTATTCAAAATTAAAATCTAAAAAGTGGTCTCCACAGTATTTTTAGATGAAACCTATCGAAAAATCAACAAAATTTAAAAATTCCTTTCAGGGTGGCACATGCCTTTGCTCAACCGGGAAGACCCTTTTTCTTGTTTAGAAAAAGTGTGGTTATGGAATGTCATTAGCAGAGCACCTAAAAGTATGCAAAGTTAAAACCTTAGAGAATTCCTCTGATGCACGAATAACGTGGCCAAGCTCGAAAAATAACTTTCATGAGGCTAAGTCCGGAATTTAGTTTTTTAGAAAATCATAGTCTGATGCATGCAATTCAGGTTGCAACGAAATTAATTATTCATACGACGAAACATATGATGACATATTTTTCAAAACGAATTCGAAGACAATCATTGTCGAATTCAAAATCATAATAAAGTTCTCAATTGGGGGACTGCAACGAATGGTCACTCTTTGCATATATTAAGAAATTTATCGCAGAACGCAGATGGACCAACATGTAGGCAAGCTTGAGACAGGAGAATCGTGACATAGTGGGCCTGGGAATTTTATCTTAAAAGAGAAATATTAGTGGTATTCAAGCAACAGTGCAAACGCAGTGTGCAATATTTGCACGTGTCAAATTGCGTACAAAAAAAGCAGTGCAAATATTGCACACTGCGATTTGCACTGTTGCTTGAATACCACTATTGATAAATTCTCAAATTTTCTATTTTCAAATTACAACAAAAACAAAAACGATAGGAATTTTTCTCTTATATTTTATGGGGAGTTATTAATGAAGATAAACTTTGGATATAAGGTCCAAAGATTAAAATCATAGACCCACTATAACACTTTTCTCCTGGCCTGAACCATAAATGAGTTGTTGCGCGACAACGCATTAAGTCTACAGTACTTTTCTTCCAATTCTCAGACAAATGTAGTTTTATTTTTCAAGGATTTCAGACATTTATGTCTCGCCAAATTTCAAGTTTATGGCCAGGTACTATTTTCATTAAGCCACACATGCTTGCATATATGAGCGTTCGTCTCTGTCGTATCTAGGACAGCTGATCAATGTGCAATTTATTACTTGCTCCTTTATTCGCCTTGAAATGTCCATTGGTTCTTATTTTTCTCCAAATAACCTTGTCGTTTTCATTAAACTCCATATTTAATACCAAACTTCTGTTCAATTTTCACTAGACATAACCATAAACAGCTGTGTTTATAAAAATTGACTTATTTCTTGACCCTTAGGTTAGGTTAGGTTAGGTTAGGGATGGGTTTGGGAACCAGGTCACCGCGTCACTGCATCCTGCAAGGATTATTGTGACAACCCTTTTCTAATTCCATAGGCGCGGGGGCTTTCAGAAATGCCGCAATGTCCCGTGGAGCGATTTTAACCTACCTCAGTTGTGGAAGGATAGGCAACGTATAGTAACGAATCTGAGTCTCGCTAGACTATCACAGTGGCACAAGATGTGCTCCGCCGTTTCCTCTTCTTCGTTACAAAGTCTGCAGCTGTCGTCTCGAGATAATCCAAGGTTCGATAGGTGCTTGTTTACTCGACAATGTCCCAGTAAGAAAGCCTGTGACAAGTCGAATTCCAGTTCTATTCAGCATTAAAAGCTCTCTTGTTCTGGTCGTTGAGATGAGTGGCATGAAGTCTTTAGCTTGTTTGTGACCGGCTATGTCCTGCCATTCCTCCTGAGCTGCCGTTTCAAGCCATATCTTGGTATGGAGTTTGAAGAAGCTCCATGATGGTCCACAAAATGGTAACGGCCCATAAACATTGCAGCCGCTCCTTTCCTTGCAAGTTCATCTGCTTTCTCATTTCCCTCGAACCCGCTGTGACCTGGGATCCATATAAGATGGACCCTGTTGCGCGATGAGAGTTGTATAAGTAGTTGCAGACAGTCCCAGACTAGTTTAGATGTGATTTCTAAACGAGTTGAGTGCAAGGAGTGCAGCTTTGCTGTCAGAAAATATATATATGTTTCTTGCAGATACAGTCCAATTCTTTATATTCTCTTAGGCATAGCTCAATTGCGAATATTTCGGCCTGGAAGACTGAGTTTCTTGGCCCATACTTGCATATATTTCTCTTTTGGGATTAACTCCGTAAAACCCCTGCTCCCACCCCTTCATCCGTTTTCGACCCATCTGTATACCATAGATGAGAGTCCCCCCGGCGAATCTGGGTCTTTTTCGGTCCCAGTCATCTCTGTCTGGTATGGATACACGAAATTCCTGTGGAAGTTGTATTTAGGTGAACAAATGTCAGATATGGTGATGTTTAGTCCTTCCTCTCTTTCCATTATTTTCCCTATCTGGGTGATGACCCCAGTTTGATAGGTTGTTTATTCAGCAATAGGAGTTTTTTTGCAAAAATCATTGCCTCCTTCTTGATGAATAGGTGAAGTGGAAGTAGTCCCAGTGCAACCTCTAGGGCTGCAGTCGGCGTGGTTCTCATGGCTCCACTGATACTGATGCAAGCAAGTCTCTGGAGTTTCCGTAGACTATCCTTTGCAGTTTTCTGCTGGACCTTATTATACCAATGGGTGCTTCCATAGATATGATAGGTCTGGCAATAGCTGTGTACATCCATAGACTAAGCTTGGACTGAGGCCCCAGTCTCTGCCAATAAGGCGTCGGCTGGTCCATAGTGCCACTCTGGCCTTACGAATTGTGTTTTTCAAGATGAGCGTTCCAGGTCATTTTCTCATCAAGAGTCAGTCCAGATATTTGACCTGGCTGACAAATGGTATCATTTCCCCATTAAGAGATGGGGTTTGCAAATTGCTCCCTATTTCTTTTCTTTGTGAAAATGACGATGTTTGTCTTTTTTGGATTGACATTCAGTTTAGCTTCTCTACACCATCTAGTGACGATGTCAGGGCATGTTGAAGGCGATACGAGATCGTGTCTTCGTATTTTCCCCTTATAAGGATAACGATGTCATCAGCGTATCCTTGCACCTCGAATCTTTCAGCACTTAGGCGATGTAGTAGCTCATCGGCTACGACTGACCACAATAGTGGTGATAAAACGCCCCATGTGGGCATCCTTTTGCAGCGCAAGCTTTGATTTCTGTGTTGCCTAGAGTAGAGCGGACAACTCTTGACCTCAATAGACTGCTTATCCACGTCAGTGTTGTGTATTATCAACGCCTTTATTCAGAAGGCAGTTTTCCATATATGAGTGATCCGTGTTATCAAAGGCTCCCTCAATATCAAGAAAACAGCCCACTGCGAACTCTTTGCAATCCACAGACTCCTGTATTTTACCAGTGAGACTATGAAGAGCATGAATCGTGGATTTATTCTGTTGATACGCATATTGATGGCTGTGAAGAGATTTACTGATAAATACTCTTCTCTTACATGTCTCTCAACAATTTTCTCCATTGTCTTGAGAGAAAAGATGTCAGGTTAATTTGGCCTATAGGATTTCGGTAGGTCGCTAGCCTTTCCCCCCCCTTTAGGTATGTACCGAACAATAACTTCCATCCAACTTGTGGTATGTTGCCCAACGCCAGCCCTGCTCTGAACAGAGTGATAAGGCACGGCATCAAGTTGCAAAGCCCTTTCTGGAGCAGTGCTGGGAATATTCCATCCACTCCCGGGGCTTTGAAAGGGAGAATGAGTGACAGCCCATTCAATCTTGTCAGCATTGAAGATTTTACGAGCAATCTCCCAATCGGCGGCACTGGGTCTATTATTGCCCTGCGTGTCGGGATCGGTGTTAGATCGTTCGTAAAGGATGGATCCCGAAAGTGGGTTTCTGTGAGAAGTATAAGTGACTCTCTGCAGTCCTCAGTATATGTTCCGTCGGCCCGCTTTAGAAGCCCGATCGGATTAGTGTGGTTCTTGGAAATGAGTTTCTGGAGCTTAGCACTACTGCTGAGGTTCTGGAGTCCAGAGCAGAAGTTTCTCCAAGATTCTCTTTTCGCCCTTCTAATTTCTTTATATGTATGCCGTTAATGCATTCTTATAATTATCCCATTCATCATAGGATTTTAGCCCTGTTAAAGAGCCGCCGGGATTCGGCTCTTAGTTTGGCTAGCTTTTTGTTCCACCATGGTGCGATTCTGTTTCCAGTCTTAGTTTTGACCGGACAGGCCTCATGGTAGGCATGTATGATAGCTGTACTTAGTGTGGTACTGGCTAGTTCTAGGTCAGATCCCTTACCGATTGTACGTTTGTGCATAGTCAGGTTACCTTCAAGTGAATCTGCATAGAGATTCCAGTTTGTGGACCTGGAGCCCTGACGTCTCAGTAGTTTTGGACATAGATCAATATCAAAGGTAATATTGCGATGATCAGACATGGAAGTTTCCGTGGAAACTTTCCAGTTTTTTTTATAAAGTGCATAATAAATGATGTGCTTAAGGTAATGTCTAAGACCTCTTCCCTAATTCTGTTTATAATTTAGGCCTATTGCCTATGTTTAGTATACTTAAATTGTTACTGGTAAAAATTCAAGTAGGCACTCACCTCTGTTATTTACGTCGGTGCTGCCCCATATCGATGGTGTGCATTTACATCAACTGCCAATGATTAGTTGTTTCCTATTTTTCACACTGTATTCCACTAGGCCCTTCAGTGCTAGGAAGTCTAGGTCCTTATCCCGGAGGGCAGGTAAGCTGAGCAATGATGAACTCTATCTTTCCTGCGGGGTGACAGCGCTATAAGTGCCGCGACCTGGTCCTTGTTGGTATGCTGTGGAATAATGAAAGCATTAATATCTTCTCTTACCACAATACAAGCTCTAGGTCGACCACTACTGAGGTGGTCGTATAGTACTTACCTTTTAGGCCCCTTATCTGATTCTCGTAAAAATACGGCTCCTGGATTAGGGCAAGGTCAATATTTTCTGAGATGAGCGCTGCGTTAAGACTGCCGAGGCAAGCCTTGGCATGCTGTAAGTTGCCTTGCAGACACCTCATCTCGGATTTAATTTTCTTTTCGGCCCGCTTTCCGTCCCTCATCCACTTGGCAGTTTTGTCCCATGAGTGGGTTGGGCTAGGGCGTGGGGATCTGGAAGCGGCTGCTGTTTCCGGCTGTGGGTTCCGGCACGTTGCTCGTGGGCTTGCCATCTGACGGTGGAGTCTGTGCCTTGGAGGTACTTGGCTTCACCGCAGTGTCAGGTGCCACTGAGTCGCCGTGCTGGATGTCTCGTGTGCCTTTCGTTTTTTTCTTCTTCGCAATGGGTCTCTTGCCAGTCCCGTGTCTTGTTCGATCCACTGGGCATGGCTGAGTTTCGTGCTTGGGCTCTCGGCTCCCCCTTCACGCGCACAATTATTTGCGTGAAGAATTTCTTGACCCATATAATATGCTTTTGGAATATTTTTAAGAGTCAAAAAAGCATTTTTTTCCGGAAGCATACTTATTACTTCCAATAATTGTTACATAAACGGCTTTGCAACCTATTTGCAACTACAAAGTGGAAGTTCCGAAGAGAAGTTGATGCAACTATTTTAAAACATCATAGCTCCACCCATTTTGACACAAAAAAGTTCATGCAATTAAATTTAGTTTTTCAAACCGCTTGTGTAACTTAAGTAGTTGTTCATAACAACTTTGCATCATCTATGCAACTGAGCATGTTTTTTTGAAACGTCTATGCACCCCTTATGCAACAAGAATAATTTTTTTTCCTTTAAAAGATGTTACAATGTGCCACTAGGGAAGACTGTGTAAATCTCAAAGAGAGGCATACTTGAAACTATTAGGGACTGCAAATAATTTAGAAGCATGTGTGCCAAATGATTTTGTTTCCGACGTCATAGAGAATGGAATTGAACAAAATGTTCAGGAAGATTGTGGAATTCAAAAACAAGCTGTAGAAAAAAGGTCACTACGTGACAATCCTTTGAAGAATTACTGTCATTTGAAGTGATTTTCTACCTCATACCGAAACATTTCAATTCCATCGTTCTCATATAACTTGACTTATACTTGTAAATACCTATGAAATATTTTTTTTACAGTGTGTGATTGGATTCCCGGAATTCATTTCCCCGGGAAAATGAATAAATACTCGGGAATTTAAATATTTCGAAATTTTTAATTCAAAAATTTTATCGTATAGCCGCTCTTTTGTTTTTGACAATGTCATTTCTTTCAAATAGCCATACATTCGTCAAAATATTGGAGGAAAGAAATTCCCTTTCCCCAAAATATGGGGAAAGGGAATCCATAAAATTATAGTTTGTTTCCCTTCTTTGATCCTTCATCTGCCAGAAAAGCACTGCGAAATGTTAATGGTATGGATAAGTTTACAGACTTTTGCATAAATGTACAGCAACCTCGAAACTCTTTCAAAATGTTGTAATGTTCCAGCCCACTTTAAATGGCAATATATTCAATTCTATAACAGATATCAGAAAAGTATTTTACATAAAAAGTGTGTTTGAGGGTCCAGTGTCATATGCATACAAAAAATTATATACATATTTTTATATGCGAGAGATATGAGCAAAACTTTCCTTCTGATTTGTCCCCTATATACATATGTATATACATATATTGGATCATCGCTAGAAATATTCAAATATTAATGAAAAGTAAAAAAAAAAACAATTTTTTGTTATTTTTATTACATATAAACTTTTCTGGAACATTTATTATCAATATCCGTCGTCGAGGGCCGTGTCAACATCCCTTAAAGAAGAGGTTAAAGTATAGTAAAAAAAATTAAAATTTTTGAGTACATTCGATCGATCGGTTATAAATGATCGTGTGCAACTTCCTCTGAACTTCGATGCTAATAAAGCAATCAAGTCTTTAGATCGTTAAATTTATTTACTTATCGCTGTGAACAGAAATGTACTCTCTCCCGCTCTTTCTCTCTATTTCTCTGTGTGTGGAACTTAAGCTCCAAAAAGAGGTTAAATCATGAGGAGAAAACTTAAAAAGCTCAGTTTGTTTTTAGACGTTAAGCGAAGAGGTTACTTTTCCGTCGCCTGGAAGAGTTCTAAGAAGAGATATAATTGAAGTGTAAATACAATTTATGAAGTGTTTTCAATGTAAACGATCGCAGCCCTTCAATGAAGTTTTAATTAATTAATATTTGAAGCGCATTTTTAGTAAACAAATTACGAAACTTAACAACGAAAATTCATTTTTGCTTCAGTTCCAAACCGAATCTAGTGAACTTACCAATGAGCTGCTTTTCTTTCTGAACTTTTTAAAGTTATTCGAAGAAAATAAAAATAAATCACAAAATTTTAATTATGCACATTAAGAAAAGATCTTTGTGTGAAATTTCTAAGCACTAAAATTACTTCTTGAATTTTATTTCGTGGTAATTAAAGTAATAAGAAAAAAAGGCGTAGCAAAGTGCAATTTTTGGCGAGAGATGTTAACGCATTAATTGTGTGGTTATTTTATTGATTGTTGAGGTTATTTTTTTTTTTATTATGTTTTATAACAAATTATAAGTTTGCGTTCGAAAAAATCATTTTTTGTTTTGTCTAGATTAACTAAATTTTGACTGCAAACTTATCTTGGTAATTGCCGGTTACATGTACAGTAGGCAGCAGGCTTAGATACATGTCAATCTAATTTGATTAGGTTGATAGATCTATTACCTCCAATTTTACCAAGTGAATCAACCAAAAACAGCCCGCAAACGGTATCACTTAGAAAGGCGGCTTAAAAGCAATAAACAATTTTCTTGAATCGACCTATCGATGGTATTTTATTTTACAAAAGTTTTCGGGACACCCTGTATGTGTGCCTTTCATCTGTAATATTTATGCCTCGGAATTTGAATATGTAAAAAAATGAACAAAAATTCAAAAAAATATTCCAAAAATATTCAAAAAAATTCAACAAAAAGGCAAAAAATTCAAAATATTCAAAAAAATCACAGTCAAAAATTCCAAATTAGTTCGATTTAAGCCCAAAATCCAATATTGCGAGAGCCCGATGCGAGACACCGGGGCGAGACGCTCAAATATTTCAATACATTCAATCGTATGGCTCAAGCTCCAATGTATCGCACTGCGAGAGCTCGTAGCGAGAAAAGTTCGAAAAATTGAATATTTCTCGTTGCGAGGCAGTTTCACAACTAATGATGTAGATATTTTTTTAAGTACTCGCTATTGGGTACTCGTTAAAACTAGTGAAACCAAAAATGTTCAAATGAAATTTTTTTGTAATTTTAAAAACAAAGCCAAATTTGTTTCAAAATAAAAAAAATAAGTAATGAACAAGTTAAGCAGCAGTTATAGCCGTAATAAGCGAGAACATAAGTGATAACGAATAATTTTTATGAGTACTCGGTACTTGCATTACTAGAAGTGAAATTATGCTATCATCTACGCGACGCAGAACTTTCATTGGAGATTGAAATGCGTCACGCAAAATATTCGCGCGACGTCTCGACGTCTCGCATCGAGCTCTCGCAATATTGGATTTTGAGCTTTAGTATGCCTACTAAAATGTTGAATTGTCAAATTAACAAAAAAAGCCTACTTCAGTGAATAAAATATTCAAAAAGCACAGTTAAATGCAAAAAAAAATCAAAATATTCAATAAATTCAAATAATTCAAAAAAATTCAAAATATTCAAAAGTCCGAGCTCTAGTAATAATGAAATAAAAGTTTTATGAAAACGAATTATAGGACACATAAAGTTTTGGAAATCGTCAGTTTTTGTCGATATTGGTTTCCGTAACATGCCTCTTAAACCAGTAAAAAAAAAAAAATCAAACAAGATGTAACGGTCGGTATTTTGTTGACCATCCAATCCCCCAACGGTCGGTATTTTGTCGACCGTCAAATCGCCCAGATCAATCCCAAGTTAATTCTTTTGAATTAACTTTTGATAGTAAAAAGACTACGTTTTTTGGTTGTACGAGAAGAGGACCGGAATACGGAGTTAGCTAGTATCCGTGCTGAAAGTGCTGAATGTTCTCTTTGTTTTGTTTCCGATTTTCCGACTTTCCTACTTTCCGACGCCATTGTGAATACCCCTAATATAAAGTTTTTGTTACATCTATACATAGAATTGAACGGAATATTTATTAGCCCAAGGGTCGGTCTTTTAAAGTCTGATTAAATCTCTGGTTTGGTTACCAGAGATTTTGTCTAATCAGTGTTTATGAATAAAAGGTTAAGAAATTTTGCCTTTTCAACATTTTGTTTGGTTAACAAACCGTAAGTTAATCAAGAATTCCAATATTTTTCGAGTCTATCTGTCAAATTAACCTATGAAACCAGGGGGCCAGGCCCCCCGAAGCTAAAAAAATTTGTAATGATTGTATTTATTTACTTGGCAAGGAGCTACATAATTTAATATTATCCGCTTTAAACTATGATTTTTTGGTGTTCCGCCGAGCCTGACTGCAATCAATCAGTCTTAGCTACACTTTCAGTTACCACGGCTAGCGTGGAAAGATCTTTTTCTGCACTAATAAGGATAAAAAATTTATCTACAAACGTAATGGAACACGCCAGATTAAGCGCGCTTGCCTTGGTTACAGTCCACTGGGATATTGAGGTTGACCCAGATAACGTTATCAGTGTTTTAAAAATCAAAAAGTCAAAGCGGTTGCTACTGTAAGAACGACCAAAAAAAAATCAAACGGAAATTGTGGATATTCTACTCTTTGTTATTAATGCATACTGTTACTGCTTCATTGTTAATTAAAGATATTTTTAAAAATTAAAAAATTCTTCTATTAAAATTTTTACTTCAAAATTCTAAATTAATGGATTATCACACCCCCTCGCCCCAGACACACACATGTAATCTTTCACTACGGCGTTGTACCCCCCGTCGGGCCCACCAATTTCAGTACCTATTGATCAGCTGTTTTTCACAACTGTGCACGCAAGCTGCTTATGAGGTGCGCTCATGCAACATTTGAGATAAAATTATTCAACTATCAGTTTTTCAGGCTTTGCGCTATTTCATGAATACCGCTAATATAAATTGAAAATTTTCCTTTTTTCAGAAACCTTTATAACCAATATATAACATCAGTTGTCGAGTGCTGCATAGGCTAAATTATAGACTCGTTATCGGATTTTTTAAGTACTTTTAATTTTACTCACTTATGCTACTTAATCGATGATTATTACTAGACCTAACGCAAGCCTATCGATGCAATCTTCCACCACGCGCAATGTTGTATCACGCAAATATTTCCTATTTACCGTTTGTTAAAGAATACATTAGAAGGAATTCAGACCGTATTATCAAGCCAAACAAGATATATGACTGTAAAATTAAATACCTTAAGAAAACAATCACTTCATTCAGACATAAAAAATCAGTATGGGCACTTCACAACTTTTATCACAAAGATACTAAATTCTTTGAAGTAACAACTTCGACGCTAATAAAGATAATGATAATGTTTATCTTCAATCAACTCGTAGATACATTATATACATATGTACATCCATATAAATAAAGAGTTTTTTTTTTGACGGTTTTTTAATATTGCATCTTCATATCTTATGAACTAACAATAAGTTTATGAATCTTAAGACTAAAAAATATTTATTAATATTATATGACTTTCAGTCAACCGCCAACGCGTGAATTGGTCTGCCGTTCCGTATGATGAAATCTATAGATGGGCTTCCAGGAGAAAATTTGATTACAAAAACTTAGAAGGGGATTAAATGTGAGACAGTGATGGCAAGTTACGCCTTTTGAGCCTTGAGTAGCTTTTTGTTAGCAACAAATTTCTAGCTAGTGGGTTCGGATGTTGGGACAACCGAGTGCAATATTTGCGGCTTAATGAAATAAGCTCGTTTTTGACCATCGGGGTACGAAGGTCTTTATGTATGTTTTCGTTTTTTATAAACCATGGAGCACCAGTTATAGTCCGAAGAATATTGGTATGTTTATTTTTAAACATTAAACCAGAGTGCCATACTTTATCAAGGGCTTGCGAGATATCCAGAAATATGGCGGAACAGTATTTCTTTTTTTCAAACGCGTTTCTGATTTCGGTGGTAGCTCTGTTTACCTGTTCAATGGTGCCATGGCTTTTACGAAAACCAAACTGGTGCTGGGAAATAACTCCCAGAGTTTTGCAAGGGTGCTAACATTTTTGCTAAGAGACATTTTTCAAAGACTTTTCAGAGTACTGGCAGCAAGCTAATTGGCCGATATAATGATGGGAGTGATAGATCTTTTCCTGGCTTAGAGATCATAAAATTGTTGTAAATTTTCCAGGGTCTATGGTAGTATCCTAGTCTCAATATTGCGTTGAATATGAAGATGATTAACCTTGTTGCTACGGTGGGGAGTTGTTGCACCATCTGTGGGTTATAAGATCAAAGCCTGCAGCCTTTTTTGTGCTTAGCTCGCCAATGATAGGTAGTCATGATCTCCTTGTGCTGAAATTCGCCTATATGTATTTTCGATTGAACGAGAGTTTATTTTGGGCAATTGAAAAGCGTTAGTGCATGGGTTGGGTTTAAAAATGTTTTCGAGATACTTAGCAAATACATGAGCTTTTTCTT
>CM035807.1:27511320-27521596 GCA_020466095.1 Chlorops oryzae | reverse complement strand
TTTGGTAGGGCTTATGTTCTGTGTCAAAAAGGAATAACTGCTTAAGTCACAGTTTGCTGTTGCGGGAATGAGTTTTAAAGATATGCTATTCTTACGTGTTTCCATATTAAATGGAGTTTCATTTTTTCAATAATTTTTTTTTCTATTTAAGCCAAGATTGTAAAATTTTGCTGGAATTACTTCTCTCTGAAAGGAATTCAATAAAATAAATAACTCATTTTGAGCTTAAGTCGACTTAAGCAGTTTTTGCTTATTTCCACAGTATTGTTTAGTTTTCGCTACGCGACTTGTGCCAGAAGCTGCCGTTCGGCGTTTGTAGCGTGATTTTCCTTAAGCGAATCATGAAAAAGTTAAAGTCTGGTCGACTTTGAGAACACAATGAAGATTTTACTTTTTTAATAGATATATACATATTTTGTATACGTATGTTCTTGGTGTCGTATATATTACGTTTTAAATATTTCTACTTAAGCGACAAAAACAAATGTTTTTTTCCAAAATAATTAACAAATTTCTTTTAGTAGAAAAGGCTTTTCGCCAAAAAACCACTTTTATTCAGATATGTAGACATGCATTTATTTACATTTTTGAAAAACTGACACGCTGTTTATCTGTACAGGAATAATATAAAAATTTTTCTAAAGAAAAGTACTTATAAAACTGTTATGTATTTATTTTACCTGCTTTGCAGAATTTTAAACTTTTTAGTTGCAGGTTCCTGTGAAGAAGGAGCAGTGGTTGGGTTCGACGTTTTTTTGGAAAAGCCAGGTATATGATATACGCACGGATAAATATTTGTTGTTTAAACTTACCACTGAAAAAAATATCATTGACTTTAAAGCTAGAACCTACTTAAAATATATGGAAATATACAATCTTTTGTAATATTTCTTTAAATTATAAATTTATTTGTATTTGGAAGGGACCAACAAATCACTTCATTGTGTTCTCAAAGTCGACCAGACTTTAACTTTTTCATGATTCGCTTAAGGAAAATCACGCTAAAACGCCGAACGGCAGCTTCTGGCACAAGTCGCGTAGCGAAAACTAAACAAACTGTGGAAATAAGCAAAAACTGCTTAAGTCGACTTAAGCTCAAAATGAGTTATTTATTTTATTGAATTCCTTTCAGAGAGAAGTATATTCCACAAAATTTTACAATCTTGGCTTAAATAGAAAAAAAAATTATTGAAAAAATGAAACTCCATTTAATATGGAAACACGTAAGAATAGCATATCTTTAAAAACTCATTCCCGCAACAGCAAACTGTGACTTAACAGTTTTCCTTTTTGACACAGAACATAAGCCCTACCAAATATGATTTCTGATTTTTCGACTCGCGAAGCACACAGCCGTTCAAGTAGATACGTATGTACGTTGATGCGTAAGCACACACATCAAGTTTGCATATATGTACGGCGATATGGGCTCGAACAAAAAAACACACACAAAAGGATCGAAGATCAATGTGAAGGAGTAGTACACTTGACTATATTGGATATTCTCAATAAGGGCGAACGAGATGCAGGATTTCGGTTTTTGTTTTCGTGCGTACAACTAGACAACAACAAAATACACGCATTTCGATTCATACCCGAGACGGTCGCCTGAGGCAAAAAGCTCTTTTAAAGCTTTTTCAATTTTGCAATCTCTTCTTTATTCCAAGCTCTTTGCAGCTGATGCTGGCCCTTGCTAGTTCGACAAGAAATTCGGAATTTCTTGGTGAATTTTCCGCTTGGGTTGGTCTTTATTTTTTCATTGCCATGTAGATTGGGGATTCACGATAACTCGCTTTGTGGTTATCACCACAGTTGCTGCATTTTCTTAAGTCAGGGTTATCTTGGTCAACTTGACAAGAGTTCGAAGAATGCCGATCTCCACATGTAGCGCACACAGGGTGCAGTGTGCAATAGTTTTGCGTGCGACCAAATTCTTGGCATTTAAAACATTGTACTGGTCCTTTCCGGTTATGAGGCTCTTCGACCGTAATTTTGCGGTGTAGCAAAAATTGCAGATTGTATATTGAGTGGACCGCGTTCTTTTTTAGTTTTTGGAAGCTAGCTGAAGGATCAAGCTCAATGCGATATAGGGGTTGCGGAATATTTTGTTTGTTTTTAATATTAAAAACGGTTTTCGTTGGAAAACCTGCAGCTTGCAGAGCGCCTTTGATCTCTGCTGGGTCAACTGAGGGCTCGATGCCTTTTATTACTACCACTAAACCTTTGCTTGCTTTAAGCTGGTAGGTATAGTAGCTTTTCTTGAGTGAATCAAAGTGATTCACCAGGGTACGATAGTGGGTTTCCGTATAAATTTGTATTTTAGTTTCTTTCACGTTACCCCTTTTAATGGAAACAACGTGAAAGTTGCTGCTGCCAATGGAACGAGCAATAGTTACTACTAGAGCGTTTGAACATTCCTCACGCAAGTAGATTGGAGGAGGCTTAATTTTTTTTGGCGGGGTTTGATTTAGATGATTCTTGATCATCGTTGCTAGCGAGGAGCGCAAATCTATTTGGGCTTGGGCTAGTAGCAATACTCGTTTCTGCATTGGGTTTTAATACCTTAAGAGCCTTTTGTTTTGTAAATAAAGAGTGAGATAGAGAAATTCGCATCATCATTGTCCATTTCAGTTTCGACGAAAAACTTGAAACGCAAAAAAAAAAACCAACAAAAAATGGCTTCAATAGAAACGATGAACGATTCAAAGTTCCACCACCTTGAAGCGCCAGAAGCGACTAATGCGACGACTTCAAGCAAAGAAAATGGAGCGCAGAACATTTCTCCGATGACGTCCGTGAAAAGTAAAAACCAAAAAATCTTAAGATCGAAAATATTTTTAATGTCCCTGGGATTTTCCGGTGCGATACTTTTGGCAATGAGCATTGCTTTTGTTTTGCATTACACTATCTACAACAAAACGCATCGGCTTGAGATACTTAGATATTGGAAAAATTTACCTGCCGAACAGGAGATGTGGTATAGAAAGGGTCTTTCTGAAATTGAAATTGCTGCTTCGGTCAGTCTGAATCAACGGCGTGCTAGAAATGTAATTCTGTTCGTTGGTGATGGCATGGGTCCGAATACAGTAACGGCATCGCGAATTTACGGTTTCAAAGAGGAGGGTCTTATGGCGTGGGAGAAATTTCCACATATGGCGTTGCTTAAGGCAAGTTCATTGTGGGTCACCCATTAATAAAAGCCATAATCAGTCTTAATGGATACCTACTTATGTATAATTTTAGACCTACTGTGTCGATAAACAAGTGCCAGATTCCTTCTCGACGGCAACAGCTTTATTCGGTGGCGTTAAAACAAACTACGAAACCGGTGGAGTGGACTCCAGTGTGCCCTTGGCGAATTGTTCGGCTTCGTTGGATAAAGAACATCATGTTCAAACAATAATAAAGTGGGCCCAGTTGGATGGTATGAGGACTGGATTCGTTACGACCACTAGAGTCACACATGCCACACCAGCAGCATTATATGGCCACGTTCCAGATCGACGCTGGGAATGTGAAGATCGAATGCCAGCTGAAGCTCGTTCGGCCGGTTGCAAGGACATCGCACGTCAATTGATCGAAGAAGAAACTGGCCGAAAAATTAACGTTCGATATGACATGTTAACAAACGAACTATGGCGGAATTGTTAAATTTGATTTCTCTGTGTCGTAGGTCATAATGGGTGGTGGACGTCAAATGCTGATTTCGGGTGTGGAGAATAGTACAGCTGATCCTATTGATACTTGGGCCTGTAATTCGAAAGATGGTAGAAATCTTATACAAGACTGGAAGGATTATAGAGCTTCCAGAGGAGATAGCTATGCATATATTCAAAATAATGGAGAGCTAAAAAGTCTAAGTGGCAGTGATGTGGACTATGTGTTGGGTAAGATTATGATTTTTATTTCACACTACTTTCTCCGACATACTTTGTCATATTAAGGTATATTTGCCAATGGCCATCTTAAATATGATTATGAACGTGATAAATCTGATGCTGGAATGCCATCTTTGAAAGAAATGACTCTAAAAGCCATCGAGGTCCTTAAGACGCGTGAAAGCGGGTTCTTACTCGTTGTTGAAGGAGGCATGATCGATCAAGCGCATCACCGTGGTTCAGCACGAAAAGCCATAAGTGAAGTTATCGCTTTAAATGAAGCCGTTGAAGCAACTGTCGATGCTATGAGGTAAGATTTTCAGGCTTTTGTGCACGTTACGGACGCAGAGCCGTTGTGAAGGTCTCGGGGGCCCTTGTGCAAGATTTCCTAAGGGGCCCTTGAAAATGAATTGCTAAATAAAAAAATTTGATTTCAAAGCTTTTTCGAAGTGTATTAAAAAAAAAGGTTCAAAAATCGTGAGAAATTGGAAACAGAATTGTTTAGACGTGCAACCCTAATTCACTGAGCGAACGTTCAAGTATTTAATTACCGAGTACTTCCATTTTTATGCAACCGTAACATCACTTTTGGAAAAATGTAACATCACTAAACAACATGTAAAAAAAGAGTAGAATAAGTCAAGAAAGGGACAAGTGAGCATCGTTGACCTCGCTCTGTTCATCAGAAGTAAAAAGAATATAAAAAATACAAAAAGTTACTTAAAAATACAGTCCGCTTAATTTATTTTGAAATTTGAATCGCCAATTGTTACGCGATTAACCCGATCATTCATCAAAACAGAATAGGTAAAAACTTCTCGATGCCTGAGGCGAAGTCAGATTTTCTTTTGCTTTGATTCCTTCTTTCAATTCCTTTTCTTTCCCTTTCTCTATCCATAAAAAAGTAAATCAATTTTATACAATGTAACAAAAACATTATCGACGATATTTTCTTTCATACTTTGAAACAGAGATCCTAAATAACTAGGTATTCAATTTTTTTTTTTAATCGAAAAAATTGCCTCTAAAACGACGAAAATTTTTTACGTTAGTCGATAATACTTATGATTGGGATTTTTTTGTTTTTCGTTGCTCAAAACTTTTATTTTTTGATAAATATTTTTTACGATGCCTTGTAACAATTATGAATGAGAAAAAAATTTTTCCGTTGCTCATAATTTTAATCGTTCAATAAATATTTTTTACGTTGCTTCAAAACGATTGTGAATGAAAAAAAACAGTTTTCCGTTTCTTATAAGATTTTATTTTCAATAAATGGTTTTTAATTTATTTCGTTAAGAGAAAAAATATATGTACAGTGGTATACTGGTGACACCATTCTACTAATATCATTAATAGCGCTGCTGATCGCGGTGGTTATAAGGTAACGTAAAAACAATTTATTCGGGTATGTGATTATTTTCCCTTTCCCGGGGAATTCAATTCTCCGACTGATGTGATTTCCCTTTCTCTAGATTGAGGAGGAATTTGAATTACCTCAAGATCTAACTGGCGATATGCATTCTCTATTAAAGTAATTCAATTTCCCTCTCAATCTAGGAAAAAGGGGAATTAATCACTTCAATTTCGATATTGAATTACCTTTCCCGCGAAAGGGAAAACAATCACATAACCGATTGAAAAATAAATGTTATAAGCAACGGGAAAAAATTTTTCTCAGTCATAATTGTTATAAGGCAACGTAAAAAATATTTATCGAACGATTAAAATTATGAGCAACGGAAAAAAATTTTGTTCTTCAATAACTGTTATAGAATAATGAAATATATTTTCATTGTTTGAAACTGTTATCTTAAAATGCATTTTTCGTAATACAAACTTTATTAGTTTTAGTCCAATTTTTTTCCTAATTTTTCTCTGCTTTGAAATGATTTCTAAAAAATTATATCTTCGGGTGCCGCCGTACACCGCACCGCCTGAACATGCCTAGTTACGGCTCTGCTTGGACTTTTGTTTTTTTTTTTTTTTTGTTTTGGTAATAATGTGTGGGCTTGATTAGACTCATAGAATGCGTTACTGATCGCTATGATTGAGATTAATGAGTAAATTTTTTAGAGAACATATTGATGAAACCTTGATAATTGTGACAGCCGATCATTCGCACAGTCTAACAATAAACGGTCACCCGGATCGTGGAGCAAATATATTTGGCATGGCCGGCAAATCACGCACGGAAGGCACTCCTTATACAACCTTAACTTATGGCACTAGCTATAAGGGTTTCCAAGCTGATGAAAATGGCAACCGCGTTGATCCGTCCAAAGTAAATACTTCCGATTGGGAATACACACAGCAAGCGGCAATAAATACGGATGAAAATTTGCATGGCGGATCGGATGTTGTGCTTCACGCTAGTGGTTTGAAATTCACGATTATAAAAAAGATCTTATTAATATTGAGTGCGTCCATTCTTTTGTATCCTTAGGACCGTTTGCTCATTTCTTCCATGGAGTGCACGAACAAAGCTACGTGGCGCATGTTATAGCTTACGCCACTCGCATCGGCCGCTTCAGGGATAGTACAATTGCTGAATCGTTGGCTGGTATATTTTCGTAATTAATAATTTATATATGTAATCTGTGATTTTAAAAACTTTAATTTATGAAAATTATATAGTTGTGTGCCAATTATTTCAATCTGTGTATTGTTATGACGTGGAATGTCCTTCTTTATATTGAACTGAAAATGAAGTTGAAAATACTATTGTATAAGAGAGCAGCAGCTGCAAAAGATTGAAGGTCAAAAATATTTTTAAAAAATAAAGGTCGACACGTTGAACGTGATGAGCTAGATAAATGCAAGGATTATCCAAAGGGGAGACCAATCCACAAGGCTTATTGAAGGAAAAGGGATCCCAGATTTTTTGGATTATGCATTATATTAAGCGTTATTTGTCGTAAGTGCCGGAACCGCTAGCTAAGTATCGAGTCGGAATTTTCAAACCTATTTAAGGGCAGAATATTTCATTGCCCTGCCCTAAATGGGGCATAATTACGTCCGTACGACTTCCATTCGACGTAAGTGGGGAATAGAATGGAAGTTGTCTGGCGGTAATAATAGGGCATAATAGGGCATTTCGTATTTAAAGTTAGGGCATTGAAAAGGCATTTCGACCAAAAATAGGTCGAAAAGATGTCGAAATTACCAAATTTTAACCTAAATTGGGCATAGAATGAAATGAAAAGAACGAAACGAAAACGAACCCAAAACGAAACGACAAAAAGGGAGAGAGATATATAAATAGAATATCTTACTCATTCATACGGATTACTTCAATACAATAATGAACGTAGGATATTCTATCACGTTTGTCTTATGAAATGAATAATAAAAATAAAATATGGACTTGATTAAAAAAATTTTGCGATTCATACAACCTTAATGTATATGCGAGCTTGGATTTATGGTGAAAGTGTTCCTTGTACTCCTTCATTTTTCAGGGGCCATCTCATTGATGTGAATTAAATAAATGTTTCTTTAAAAAAAAATTATTTTTCGTATAGAAAAAACAGAGGCAGAACAAGAATTCTCAATCCGCCATTCGAAAGACATGGCGGAACGCAAGATCGGGCCACAAAGTCGAATTTCCTTCATTTCCTTACCAAATAGGTATAAATGACTTTCAGCTCTTTCTTTCCCTGTTAAGGAATTTATTACTTATTTTTGCTCTAATTGGCATTTAAACTTTTTTTTTGCGACAGCCACTCACTTGTATTGCTTACGCTTTTGCCTCAGTTTGACGGAAACAGCCGAGCATGCAACATCGAGAGCGGCATGCGGAAAGCTTTTCCGTCAATTTCAGCTCTTTTATGCTACTTCTAGCTTTCATTAAAACTCGCGGTGCTTCTTCGCGTTTAGAGTATGCATATATTCCTAGCAATTGGGAACAAAATGGAATTTTATTCTGGCCGAATAAAAATGCATTAATTAAAAGTCACACTTCTTATGCTCTCAACGTTACTTTACATAATCGTCCTTTTAGGTCAAAATAGGGCATACGTTTTTGTTTTAGCTTTATGTTTTTCCTTCAGAGGCATTTCGACTTAAAAGTCGAATAATCAATGCATCCCGACTTATAGGGCAGAAAGGCAACAAAACATGTAATTTTTTTGACCTAATATCGCCCTAAAAGTCGAATGGACCTAATAGTCAAAATTAAGTCCAAAATTTAGTCCATACGCCTTAAAAAACTTACCTAATTTGGAATTCGAAGTTATGGCACTATTAGGGCATTTAAGAAGGACTGTTTTACCTATTTTCGACCTAAAATATTCTTTGAAGTCACATTGACTTTTAAGCCTTGACATAGGTTGAATTTAGGTAATTTCGACCTTGTAAAACTTACTTTTAAGTTAGGGTATTTTTAAGGCAGATATTTATTCAAAAATAGGGCGGATTAATTGGTTGAAATGTTTTCAGGAATTCAATACTCTCCAACATTTTTTCAATTTTTCCATTTGTTTTTGTAATGGGGTGTTTGTTAGGATTGCTGGTGGTTGTTCTATACTCTTTGCAGCCGGCCTTCGGCCCGGTAAGAGCTCCGCACTGCACGTGTTTGTTAATGTTCGTCTACGACCTCCACTTCAAAAACATATACGAAGGCTATACGATATATAATATAAGTTATATTTTTCCAGTAGGATGGTGATAAAAAAATCAATGATCGATTTTTTTCAAATATTTAGGGAGTTAGTTATAACCAGGGCTCGGAAATATATGCATTTATAAAATAAAAGTATACTTTATGGAGTAAAAATTTTGTTCAACTCACATAAAGTTAAGATTCAAATAGATTTTTAACTTCAATAAGAATTATTATGAAGGTAGAAAAGCCGTTTGAAGTTCAACGTCACTAGACTTATTCGCAAAATGTTGGTAAGAAAAGTTTTTCCCCCATAAAGTATGCTTTAAATTTATACATGCATATATATCGAGCCCTGGTTATAACTAGAGCGTGTATTTTTAAGCATTTATAAATTTGAAGCATACTTTGTGGGGGGATATTTTATTTCTTATCACCATTTTGGAAATAAGTAGCGAATTTGAACTTCAAGGGGATTTCCTAGCTTTGAAAAAGTCTTAAATAGGCTAAAAATCGATTTGAATCTTAACTTTATGTAAATTGAACAAATTTTTTGCCCCATAAAGTACGCTTAAATTTTATAAAATGCTTAAAAATACACGCTCTAGTTATAACCCAACCAACATTTGGAAGACTTTTTTATGAGAAGATTCATTTACGAGTCTTTTTCGAGCCCCCTTCATGATTAAAAAATGATTGATCACATGCATGATTAAAAAAAGACTCGAAAACAACTCTCCAATATGCTTCAAAAGCGAGTCGTATTCAAATTACAAAAACAAAATAAAGAGCAATCGCCAATTAATGACGTATGGGATTGAAATATGATCATTCAAATTGTTGCTGTCTTATATTTCACTCAATATTTGACTCAAAATTGAATTGAATTGAATCGAATTTAAATTTATAAACGAAAAATTTCCATGACTTTCGATTTGGAAAGCTTGGTGTCGACGGGTGAGCACAGGACTAGAAAACGAGAGTTCCTAGGTTCAAATCCCACATAACGCAAGGAAAAAAAATGTTGAATCTATAATAATAATACATATAACGTAATATACTATACACACGGAAAAGCCAAAAAATGCAGGAACTGAAAATAACAGTTTCGATGTTTTTCAAAATTTTAAAAAGCAGCACCAAAAAATTTACACAGTAAAAATTTTGATACCATTGTAATCCCCAGGCCATTCTGTATGAGATTCTTCGATGGCTTTTTTTTAACTTTTTTCAAAAAAGTCTAATATTAAATAATAAGTAAAGACTTATAGTTTTTCAGTCAAACAATAACTGTTAAACTGAGACAAATATTTTTTTGTCAAAAATAAGTCTGCGAGATTAAAATTCAACCATTTATCCAATTTAATTAAAATTGGTACCTACCAATCGTAGTATCCAAGAATTTACAACCTATCGATTGGTACCAAATTTTGGTACCTCTTCGGCATCCCCTGTGGCACTCCCTCCGGCATCGCCTGTGGCACTCCCTCGGGCATCCCCCCGGCAACCTCTTCGACATCCCCTTTAGGTTTACGTTTAGATTTCGAGGAACCGTGTTTAGATTTCAATTCTCAGGTATACAGGTCCAATTTCACATCCATTGAAGATTTCCGAGATCTAGAGAGAATACTGGAACTCGACCAGTTTTTATGATTTCGATTCAAAATCTGATTCATGTAACATGAATCATAATGATGATGAATCGAATGAATTCGATTGGGAAGGGGACAGCGTAAGCAGTATTATGCTGACAAAAGAATTTCAGAATGAACTTGACAAAGTGGATTTGAAATTA
>CM035807.1:27462963-27511220 GCA_020466095.1 Chlorops oryzae | reverse complement strand
CCAATTATTTAAAACCACACACTTTCACATGAATTATTTCCTTTTCCACATTACTTTCAAATGCGAACAAAATTTAACCAGTCATTGCGCTTACATCAGTGATGCCAGATCGAGGGATTTTTCCCAGTTTGAGGGACTTTTTCGATTTTACATTTAGAGCCTATACTGAGATATGCAGTAACTACTTGCACATTAGGAGCCTATTCGCTACAAACGTCCCCAGCAAGAAACTGCTACCGAAACTCACTAACACATATGAGCAAATGTTGCAGCTACTAACACCAATGCATATTCTGTAAACACATATTTCTAGTGTTGAATTTTCGCGATAAGTAAATTGTTTCCAGGGTCCTTAATTGGGATAAGCCAAAGTGATGCTCATGAATAAAAACATAATTAAAATAATATGTACATTAGGGCTGCTCTTAACTCTATGGAGAAATTTTGTAGCGAGTTTCTGATCGGTCTCAGGGTCCAGAAGTGTTCCATTAGACATGGAGGAGAAACGTGAGAAATTTGGGAGGCAATCGGATAACGGGAACCCGTGGCAGTTTTTCAATTGAAGTTTTGGGAAATTGGCAAAAATAAGAGGAAACGGCCCTTAACTCCCCACAAGGCGCCCCTACGGATATATAACGTATGGCCAACCCCCATTATTTTTTACTCCGAACATTTTTTCTCAACAAACCTACCCCCTATCTCCCCTCCTTAAGGGGGCTCCCATACAAAAATAAAATTTTTTAAAAACTTTTCCCCCCCATCTTCCTAACTAGCCCCAGAGTGCTCCTAGAGGAGTCAAATGTATGACCGACCCCCATAACTTTGTCCCCCTAACATTTTCTCCCAACATACTTAACCTCTATCTCCCCCCCTTAAGGGGGTCCCATATAAAACTACCTTAATTTGAGCAAAAAATTCATACAAAATGGCCGTCACTACAGTCAAACCCCTCCTAGGGGGCTGATATATATGACCGACCCCATTATTTTTTTACCCCAAACCTTTTTCTTCAAACATACCTACCCTCTATCTCCCCTCGTTAGGGGGGTCCCCATACAAAATTAGGCTTAAATTAAAGAAAAATGCCTCACGAACTTCAATCTATAATATAGATGCCGTAGGAAACAATAACGAGCATGTTCAGCTGCATATTCGAAAAATTTACAAAATTACCTTTTAAACGAACCTAATATGAAGAATATTGGATTAGTTTTTGGGTGTTTTAATAATATGATATATTTTATTACCTTTTTTTTAAACTGAATTTTTGGGTTCCATCCCCTAACTGGCCAAAATAATGACCCTAGTAGAAAAAAAATATTTTCGAGTCAAATGCCGCAAACCTCAATCTATGACGACTTTTTTGAGACTATAACCACTAAAATCGGTTAGTGGTTTCTATTCATAAAATTAATTCAAAACAAATATTTTTTGAAACGCATTATTCACTTTTTCACGTTTCGTTTTAGGTCTTCGCATGTCTCTCTCGGTCTGTACGCATGGCTCTCTCGGTCTGTACGCATGCAAAGACTCAAAAACGAACGTAAAAAACAGTGAATAATGCGTTTCAAAAAATATTTGTTTTGAATTAATTTTAGAATAGAAATACTAACCGATTTTAATGGTTATAGTCTCAAAAAACTCGTCATAGATTGAGGTTTGCGGCATTTGACTAAAAATTTTTTTTTTTTTTACTAGGGTCATTATTTGGACAGTTAGGGGATGGAACCCAGAATTCAGTTTAAAAAAAAAAAATAAAATTATCATATTTTAAAACACACCAAAAAACTAATCCAATATTCTTCATATTAGGTTTTTAAAAGGTAATTTTGTAAATTTTTCGAATATGCATGCTGAACATGCTCGTTATTGTTCCTACGGCATCTATATTATAGATTGAAGTTCGTGAGGCATTTTCTTTAATTTAAGCCTAATTTTGTATGGGGACCCCCCTAACGAGGGGAGATAGAGGGTAGGTATGTTTGAAGAAAAAGGTTTGGGGTAAAAAAATAATGGGGGTCGGTCATATATATCAGCCCCTAGGAGGGGTTTGACTGTATGACGGCCATTTTGTATGAATTTTTGCTCAAATTAAGGTAGTTTTATATGGGAGCCCCCTTAAGGGGGGGAGATAGGGTTAAGTTTGTTCGGAGAAAATGTTAGGGGGACAAAGTTAATGGGGGTCGGTCATACATTTACTCCTCTAGGAGCACTCTGGGGCTAGTTAGGAGATGGGGGGAAAAGTTTTTAAAAAATTATTTTTGTTGGGAGCCCCCTTAAGGAGGGGAGATAGGGGGTAGGTTTGTTGAGAAAAAATGTTCGGAGTAAAAAAATAATGGGGGTTGGCCATACGTTATATATCCGTAGGGGCGCCTTGTGGGGTTAAGGGCCGTTTCCTCTCTATTTTTGCCAATTTCCCAAACTTCAATTGAAAACTGCCACGGGTTCCCGTTATCCGATTGCTTCCAAATTTCTCACGTTTCTCCTCCATGTCCAATGGAACACTTCTGGACCCTGAGACCGATTGAAATTTCATTTTGGGAATTAAGAGCAGCCCTAATGTACATAGTAAGGAAATAAATCGCAGAAATACTCCAAAATACTACTCTGACGCAAGTATTCAATGATGTACCATTGATTTACTCATTCCTGCATGTCTCTGATGTTTATACCTCAATAAGATATGTGTTTACAGAATATGCATTGGTGTTAGTAGCTGCAATATTTGCTCATATGTGTTAAGCCAAGTGTCGACTATAGAGTTTTTCAGGTAGAGAGTAGAGTGTAGTGTGTAGAGACTCTACGTTTGTTGCATACACTGTAGACCGTTTCTACAATTCCACAGCTCTACGTAGAGCTGCCGTAGACATATTTAGAGTAGAGCTATACTATTTGCTCTACAGCCTGTATACACTGCAGAAGAATTTTTCTCTACTATAGAATCGTGTATTAAGCCAAGTGTCGACTATAGATTTATTCACGTAGAGATAGAGAAAAAACTCTCGTGTAGATACGTAGACAAGTGTATACACCCTGTAGAGCGCACTACACAAGCTCTCTACAAACTCTACTTGAGATAATTATTGGATACAAAAATCTATAGTGTATACATATTTTCATGTAGGGGGTAGAGAGATATATCTGCTCTACACTCTATCAAACATGTTTGATAGTTTTTTTTAAATCTTAAGTAGAGATAGGAATTTGAAATTCAAATCAATACCGTTGGAGGGTATTATATCTAGCTGTAAAAGACTCAATTCAAAATAGTTAAAATTAAATTTTTGCGAATTTCGCGAATTGTGGTCATGGTCAAAATAAAATAAAAATGACCATATTTATAGCGATGTCTCAACTTTTTTTTAGCCAAAGCTAATCGATCGAGTCACGCTCCCAACATTTTCTTTTAGTAGAAACTTGCTTTTGGCGACGACTCATTTTAACGGAATGAATTTGAAAAATTTTCTTTTAATTTTTGAAATTTTTGAAAATCTCGAAATTTATAGCCGAGCTATACGATTATGCGATATGTTTTTGCTTTTTTTTTTTTTTTTTTTTTTTATTAAATAAACGCCTATTTTCAAGGGCAGCACTCAGACTTCCAATTTGTCCATTGTACTGACCCAAGATGGCATATTCTTTACAGGGTCTTCTCAGTTCTATGAATGAACCTTAGAAGATTCCTGAAAGATAAGGAAAGAGCATTCTTTCCGTATATGTCACACGTACCGAATGCCATCAGTCTGCTTCGAGAGAATGCCGGGCAGTCAAACAAATAATGTTCAGCCGTTTCCTCATCCTCCTCTCCGCAGCACAGGCAGTTAGCATTTTCGGTGACTCCTATCACCTTGAGGTGCTTTGCAAAAGCGCCATGCCCTGTGATTGCATTAACCAAAAGTCTGCAGTCTCCCCTAGGTAGGGACAGCAGAAATTTGGCAGATTTGCTACACAAAGATGGCAACATTTGCTTCGAGAACCTACACGTAGAAACATTTTGCCATTGCTGTGAACAGGTTAGAAAAACCCATTCCGCAACAGCCGTCCTTATGTTGGCAGTAGCAACTCCTATGACTGGTTCCGGACCAAGAAAAGGTGTATCAGATGCAAGTTTGGCCAGCTTATCAGCTTCCTCGTTGCCTTCAACACCAGAGTGTCCTCTCACCCATCTGAGCTGCACAGAGTTGAATTTACTGACGTAATTAACTCTATTTTTGCACTGTTTCACTAGATTTGACGAGACAGCAGGGTTAAGCATTGCCAGTAGCGCAGCCTGACTGTCACTAAAGACATAGATGCTTCTACCCCGCCATCTTTTATCAACTACATGATCCATTGCTTTAAGGATAGCAAAAACCTCAGCCTGAAACACTGTCGCTTTGCTCCCAAGTGGAAAAAAGAGTTTCTGTTCCTCCTCTTCCCTTATAAACACTCCTGCTCCAGAACCTAATTCCGTTTTTGAGCCGTCAGTGTAAATGCAACTTGCGTTAACCAGAAGATCTGAAACATCTTCAGCTTCATCCAGTTTAACTTCAAAGTTGCGTTTCAAGATCAGGGTGGTAGTGATCGCGTCAGACGGCTGCCCGCTCCCCCCGCTACATCACTCACGTCCCATCCTGTTCTTATCCAGTAACCATTGCGCTTTAATCTACAGACTGCCTTGATGGCTTCTCCTTTGATAAAGACATCAAGTGGTTCCAGATTTAACAAGGCGTCGAGAGCTGGCCCAGGTGTTGTGGTGAAAGCACCAGTACAACCTAGATTCACAGCCCTTTGAAGTTTGGCAAGCGCCGCAACAGAGGATTTCCGTTTCATTGCGCTCCACCAAATCACCGACGCATACGATATCATGGGTCTGATCAGCACTTTGTAAATCCAAAGAACTTTACCCGGCGACAGACCCCATGTTTTGCCAAATACCTTCTGACACTTCCAAAAAGCTGATAGCGCCTTTGAGATTTTGACCTGTAAATGCCTTCTCCACAGAAGCTTGGTATCTAGAATGACTCCCAGATATTTGACTTCAGTTGAGAGTGCAATATCAACTCCCCTTAGCATTGGAAGAGTCAGTCCGTCCATCCTTCTCCTTCTAGTAAAGAGAACTACACTAGTCTTAGAAGGATTTACGGAAAGCCCATTACTAATGCACCAGGCGTCTATACGATCTAGTGTCGCTTGCATTTTTCTGCTAACGTCACGAAGCGAAGATCCACTGATCAGTACAGCAACATCATCCGCGTAAGCTTGTGCGTAAATACCAGAGCAGTTTAGCGCGCATAGCAGAGAGTCGACCTGAATACACCATAGCAGAGGTGAGAGAACGCCACCTTGTGGACATCCTCTATTCACCCCTGATACGACATATTTATCGCAGTCTGCTTGCATCACCAACGTCCTATGTGACAGAAGAGACCTGATCCAGTCAACTATCACCTTATCTACGCCAAAAGCTGCAGTTGCCCTGCACATTCCATCGAATGTTGCATTATCAAAGGCACCCTCAATGTCAACAAAAATACCTGCAGCGTATTCTCTCTTATCGAACGCTCTCTCAATTCTAGAGACGAGTTGATGTAGGGCAGTTTCGCAAGATTTTCCGCGCTGGTACGCGTGTTGACATGGTGACAGAGGCTGCCTCGAAAGAACCTTCTCTCGAATGTGCAGCTCAACTATCCTTTCGAGACTCTTTAGCATAAAAGACATCATGCTTATAGGTCTGAAACTTTTTGGCAGAAAGTAATCGTCTCTACCAACTTTTGGTATAAACGTCACTTTGACTGTCCTCCATTGGGTAGGTATGTATGCTCTTGCCACGCATGCCACAAAAATCTTTTTCATGACAGGCAGCAGCATCTCAATTCCTTCCCTGATCATAATTGGTAGGATTCCATCTGGCCCCGGCGATTTATAGGGGTCAAAGGATGCAGCCGCATACCTTATGACCTCTTTCGTCACCAGCTGCCTCGCAATCCTCCAATTATGCTTATCTATGTGCGGCCTGACATAGTCACACTCAATTGGACTAGGGTGGTCGCACACCAGTGTTGGTTTCCCGGAAAGTGAGTCGCGAGCAGCTCCAAATAAGCTTCTTCCTTCGACTCAGTTACCGATCCATCCTCCCTTCTCAGTGTATCCAGCTTGACCGAATGATCCCGCTTTAAAAACTTGACCATTCTGTTGGATTCACTGACGGATTCAATTCCGCTGCAAAAACTTTTAAAAGCTTCAATTTTCGCTTTGCGAACTGCGCTTTTATACTCTTTTTGCTTGGAACGATAAAGATTCCAGGGCTCCTCAGACCTTAACTTCAAAGCCTTATTGAGGAGTCTCCTGGATTCATTCCTAAGCTTTTGTAGATTACCATTCCACCAGGGAACCGATTTTCTACTAGGCCCCGATTGAAGTGGACAAGCACGTTCAAAGCTGGCTGTAAGACTGCAGTGAAGTTGCTCCACTGCAGCATCAATACTCCGCTCTTTCCGTACACTTAGCGGACCAAAGGTACAGTTCCTTAGTTCAGACCTGTACCTTTCCCAGTCCGCTTTCCTAGGGTTTCTCCTTGGCACCGGGTCCATAACCCTTGCCCCAAGAGTGAACTCTATGTATCTGTGGTCAGATAGGCTATCCTCATCCAACACTTTCCAGTTACTGATCAAATCTTCCACCTTAAAAGAGAGTGTCAGATCGATAACTTCCTGCCTTCTGGCAGTCACAAAGGTAGGACGTGCGCCTACATTTTGTATAGACAAGCCTGAAGACAGGATGTACTCAAACAGCTTTATACCCCTACCATTGCACTTGCTACTGCCCCAAATAGTATGTTGGGCATTAGCGTCGCAGCACAATACTAGAGGCAGATTTACTCTACTACAGTAGCTTGTAAGCTCATCTACTTCCCTCGTCGGCGGGGTTAGTATTGAGTCAAATGGTAGATAGGCGGAGGCAATGACGATGTGCTTCCACCCATCAGCGCTCTTGTAGCTTATCCTCGCAGCGATCAGATCCTGCCCACTAAACTGAGCCAATCTGTTCACCGTAAGGTCACCAGACACTATAAGACAAACTCTCGGACGGACCGAGCGTTCATCATATAGTATCGTAGTGCCACACACCCCGCCCAAGCCACAGATACGCTGTTTGTGTATCCATGGCTCCTGCACGGCAATGATGTGTGGAGATGTATGCAGCAAGGAAATTCGCCTACCTAGGAGGCAGGAGGCGGCTTTTGAGTGCTGCAAGTTGATCTGTGTTATTATCACATTCTTCATCCTAAGAATGGATAATAATACATTAACGTCTCAATCTGCTCATTTGGAATCAATATGGATTTTCACCCATCCAAAGAACAGATTGAGACGTAGGTTGTACACAGAACGTGCGGTCTCGGCTGACTTCAGATCCACTCCTACAACCAGAGTAAAGCCGTCCTTTCCATCACGGCCTTTACTGTGCTTAAAGGAATGAACCTTCCACCTAGCTGTGTCGAGTCCCGGGTTCTGTGCTTTAAGGCTGTCGAGCACATCCTTCACATTCCAGTTGATGCCTGGAATCCAAAGGATCGCTCGCAAAAGCTTGGGTTCACCATCTTCCCGATAAACCGAAAAGATGGTTCCTCCAAGCGGCGGGATATTAGTGACCGCGGACACAATCCAGTCAAAATTGGCCTGAGAGGCGCAACGGATCTTGAAGATACCGTCGCACTCCTCATAACCCCTTGAATTGGCACTTGTGCCGCCTTCCCTAATTAACCGACGCAGGTGTTGCGTGCAATGAGTTACCTCTGCCGCACTCATACGTCGGTCTTCTCCCTTCTTGCCAATGATTGCAACCGGTAGTGCTCTGGATGCAGCCTCAGAATATGAAGCCGCCACAGATCCACTGGTCGCGCTCAATGGCTTTTCTGCCTTCCTTGGAGCTCTCGAGACAGAGGTGACAGACCCTCCTTCTTGTGAAGGTATGAGACTGCCTCCAGTGCCCGAGTGCCGCAGGGGCGTAGAAACAGATGCAACCGGGGAGGGCTGCACTCTCATCCTCTTGCCAGTGGGCTTAGAGGATGTTGAGGGCAGTGCCTTCCCGTCTGATCCGGCCTCGGCTGAAGATGATACTTCAGTCCGAGGTCTTTTGCCAGCCGCGTCAATGGGAGTAGTATCACCGGGAGAGGTATCTTTGGCTTTTGTGGCCTCTTTATACCTCTCCAAAGCGATCCTTCTCCTTTTACGCTTTGCCTGACTTTTGGTAAGCTTAACTTCACTAACTTCACTGCAGGAAGCCCGTTCAGTTGCCGAAGCCTCTTCCCGAGTCAAGTCCTGCGCTTCAGTTGGTGGAGCGACTGAGGTGACTTCAGGTAGGACAGGCGCCGGTGGCTTAGGCAGCAAACTGCCACTGTCCACCTGCATCCTGTTCTTCTGCCGTCGCCTCCTCTGCTTACTCTTGGTCGCGCAGGGCGCTCGTTCAGCAGATTTCTCTACTTCCTGAGACCTTCCCTGCTCAACCGAGATGGCCACTTGAGGAGAGAGTGGCAAGGATCCCACTGGTTCTTCGCCTCCTCCCTCCTCAAGAGCCCTCTCCCTCTCCAAAAGATCCCTAAGGGAATCATTAGAGCCTTCCGGCTCACCCACATCAATAGTTTGGGCCCCCAGAATCCGTGCCCAAGCCGCCTTAGCGGGTGGATTTGCATTGTCATGCGTACCACCTGGGGTAGTACAATCATTTTGTTGTGCCATTGATAACGTGGTTTTGTTCAACTGAACTCTAGGAAGGAGACCCTTACAGTTTTACATCGTCCGGGTCAGACGAGACTGGTTTTTTTAAGGAGGTTGTTACTCCTCCATCACTCCCTCTTTGGCTGGCTTGTGACAGTCAGAGCTTGGCTTTCCTCTATAAGAGGACCCAAGTTGGCAAGGTTTTGCTGTGTTTTTGCTTAATGTACTTCGGCCAAAAGCTATTACGTGGTACACCACACTTTCTATTACGTGGTTCACCACAACACTCGACTTATGGCGTGGTTCACCACAGTTGAACTTTTTCACCAAATCATGCCATAACGCGCCAAAATTTGGCCGAAGTTGCAGCTATAGTTCTATATGGCTTGAACGTAGAGCGAAAGGAATTTGACTTCTGTAGTCATATAGAACTATAGCTGCAACTTCGGCCAAAAGCTATTACGTGGTACACCACACTTACTATTACGTGGTTCACCACAACACTCGGCTTATGGCGTGGTTCACCACAGTTGAACTTTTTCACCAAATCATGCCATAACGCGCCAAAATTTGGCCGAAGTTGCAGCTATAGTTCTATATGTCTGTAGTATTTCGTAACTTGAAATAGGGGTGGGTTCAGCGTTGCCGCAGCCCCAAGAAATTTTTTACCAAATCTTGTCAACAAAATCTACCAAAATTCTACCAAAAAAAATTGTTTGAAATAAATGGTTATATTAGGTGTAGTAAAAAGAAATTATTTTTTGCATTAAATTGAGGGCTTTATTTAAGATAGTTAGAATGACCCGATTTAGGTCAAATATGCGCCGTTTTGTTCGATAACTTGTTGCCATTTTAAAGGTCATTTCATTATGCCTCTCTCATAGAAGCCCTCGTTCCTATTAGCAAAAAATTGAGACAGTCGAATATCAGAAGCCTCTCTTGAAGCGAATGTTTCACCAGCAAAATTGTTCGCCATGGACAGGAACAGATGGTAATCACTTGGTGCCAGGTCCGGACTATAAGGTGGATGCAGAAGAACGTCCCAACCAAACTCCCGGAGCTTCTGGCGAGTCACTATCGAAGTGTGTGGCCTGGCGTTGTCCTGATGGAACACAATTCCTCTCCTATTGGCCAAAGCTGGCCGCTTATGGGCGATTGCTTCCTTCAGACGGTCCAATTGTTGACAGTAGAGTTCCGAGTTAAGAGTTTTGCCGTATGGGAGCAGCTCATAGTAGATAATTCCCTGCCAATCCCACCAAACACACAGCAAAACCTTCCTGGCCGTCAATCCTGGCTTGGCCACCGTTTCCGCCGGTTCACCGTGTTTCGACCACGACCGTTTTCGCTTGACGTTGTCGTAAGTGACCCACTTTTCATCACCAGTCACCAACCGCTTCAGAAAAGGGTCGATTTTGTTGCGGTTCAGCAGCGATTCGCAGATGGAAATTCGGTCTATGAGGTTTTTTTGCGTTAACTCGTGTGGCACCCATACATCGAGCTTCTTTGTGTATCCAGCCTTATTCAAATGGTTCCAAACGGTTTTTTGTGCAATCTTTAGCTCTTTTGCAATCGAAACAGTGCTAACATGACGGTCGGACTCGATAATTTCCATGATTTTATCGACATTTTCGACAATTGGCCTTCCAGTGAGTGGTGCATCCTTGACATCGAAGTTACCGGAACGGAATCGACGAAACCAAAATTGCGCATGATTGGCTGTTACAGTATCAGGTCCATAAACGCTATTCACATTTTGAGCCGCCTGGCTTGCGTTTTCTCCCTTATCGAAGACAAACTGTAAAATGTAGCGAATTTTCTCTTTGCTGATGTCCATCTTTGACAAGCTCTCAAACAAAACTGAATCAATCAATCAAAAAAGTGTCAAAAAAGCTTTTTAGTAGGAACTGTCATCTTTCTAATGCCCCCTAGCGGAACACGATTGGACTTATACAACACGAGATGCAGATAAATAACGCCATCTATTGGAAAAATAATGGATTTCTTTTTACTACACCTAATATTATATTATATTATAATATATTAAACACAAAAGAACATAGCTCATTGAAGCAGCTTTCATTTAAACCGTTTTTCAGATTGCTAACTTTCTCCCAAAATGAATTTATGAATTTATGTCCATATTGGCAGACAGGTTAGAATAAGGGGGAGTAATTATTGACAAAAATTTCAAAGCTTGGTTGTCAAAGTCGAATCTGGTTCTAATTTGATGAAGCAGTTCAATATAAAATGATAATACATCAGATTTAATTTTTAGCTTTTGAGATAGCGTTATTGGGCAATCTTTTAAATAGTTTTCAGCTTTATACCCAAATAAAGATATCTTCAAGGGCTAGGTAGTTATTTTTATCCTAAAGATCAACTTTGGATATATAATTAATTTGTTTTACAAAACTTTTTTTCATGAAATTACATAATATTAATTTGAAATTTGCTTCAAATTGATCGTATAAATAGGGCAACCGTACCTGTTCCGATTGGAACTCTTTATTTAAATTATTTATTATATTTAATATATAGGGAAAAAAAAGAAAATAAACTTTTGTTTCATAGTTCATAGAGTTTGCCAAGTCCGATGTACCAATTTCATTAACTTCAATACAGCATGATATAAAGTACAATCTTAGGCTTTCCCACTGTTCTACTTTTCTATTTATTACAGCTTCTAGAGATAGCCATCTTGTTTTTGATATCCCTAGTATCTTATGTGGCTTTACACTGCAATAAAGTTGAAACTCCTCGAAATCGCTTATTCGACTAGCGCTGTGCGAAAAAAATGTATAAATGTTCCTACAAGGCTTCTCTATCCGCAATGGGAGTTTTTTGCATGCATATCGTCGTCCCGGAGTTATCTCCTCGTATATCACAAAATCAAAAAATTTGAGATAAGCACGTTTTCCCGCGTACTTTTTCAAGATCTATCCATCTGTCGAGTCTCCAGGTTGCTATACCATATAGTTTACGAGATATTTGTGAGCTAAATAATTGTATATCCTTTAAAATGATAGTTTCTACGCGTTATAACATCGTACATCCATATTTTGTGGATATACTATGATTTATATATGAAATTTGCGCAGTAAAAAGTTGTTGTGTTATCTCATCGTAACAAAAAAAAATTTTTTTTAAGAAACATTTTTTTATGTTAATTTTAAATAAAAAAGATTTATTCGTGTGAAAAAAAAAACAAAAGAAGCAAAAAAAAAAAAATTCTCATAGTACCACTCCTACAAAAATTTTCATTCTGAAAATAGTGTGGAATGCTTATTATAATATAGCAAATTGCATTTCTTTAAAATGTTTAACGTCATCTTGTAGCACTACAGATCACGCCGCTCGATCAAGCGCTGTAAATACGTCCTCACGCTTATTGTTCCTTTTAATAGAATACTATAAGATGCTTTTGAATTATTTTTCTTGGTTTGTGTTATTGTCGGGCTAGACCGATTATAGATTCCTGACTTGTTCAAAGTCAAATGGAAATGAGTGCAAACCAGCACAACAAAGCTAATGCAGGTAGTTCAGCTCCTTAAAACAAACGTGGAAGGTACAGTTTCGTTGTACCAACAACAATACCCATATCAATTCTTTATTTTGTAGCTTAGTTGATTACATAACGTATAATAATTTAATTGCCCCAACAAAAATAAGAATTCGAATTTTTTTTTAGAAATTTTTTTTTTAGAAATGTTTAGGTCACGGAAAAAGAATAAGAAGAGAAATGTGTATCATTTAAATAGGCACATTTTTAAGGTATCAGGTATGACTTTTGAATGCTACCTTTAATGTATAAAAAACATTTCGCTATTTGATGCAGTGGCAAGTCGTTTTTTCTCAGGAAATGCGGAGTTAAGTCATTTTTCAACAATAAGATTATGATTTGGACTCCTTTTTCTATTTTTAAATGGAAAACGGATACTTAAATAACAAATTTCCTATATGAACTCATTAAAAAAATTTTTGTTAAGTCGATTTTCGTGTCAAAACAAATAAAACAAAAAAAAACATTATCAAATTTTTATTAATTCATTTGGTCGTATATCCACTTTCCAACACAGGTTGCCAAAAAAGTGGCGTATACGATGAATTGTCAAAAATTCTTGGAATGAAAAAAACCCTATAACTTAACGAATTTTCGAAGTAACTTTAAATTGATGATCAGAAATAATAAAAAGTAAAGCATTTTATATAAGGAAAACAGAATCAACGATTTCCAACGAGACATTTTTTTTATATGCCATGTTAAACTTTAAACTTCAATTTCCCAACAAAAGGTTGATTGTGATATACGAGGAAATAACTCCGGGACGACGATATGACGAGCACAAATGTAAAGAGTGGCACGTACATTTAATATAGAATATATTAATTTTATTTTTAAATTTGGCTTTTAAGCCATTAAAATCACATGCCATTACACTGGCGCCGTCAGTAGCGAGTCCTACTAAATTTGATAATGGAATTTGATGTTTTTCAAAAAAAGTCTTAATAGTGATAAATATGGTAGATGCGTCGCATTTCGGCAAATTCAATAAACCCAAAAACCGATCGTGAACAAGGCGGTAGAAAGAACCTACATATCTAACGACTAGCACTAAGGATTTTTTCGATGAAACGTCTGTAGTTTCGTCAACTATTAATGAAAATTTGTTCGTCCGAAGAGAAGATGCTATTATATCCATAGCCTTTGCTCCGAAGCAGTTCAGCAATTGCTGTGGATTTGGTACGTGCACACTTTACCGATTTAGCTATATCCAAGTCAGGACAACATTCCACTAATAGTTGAGGCAAGTAGTCCATTAACAGCAATGGCAGATTATGTTCAATGCAGAATATAACCAAACAAAATTCGGCAAAGCGCACTTGATTTTTCAAAGTATGTGTTGCAGGTTTAAACATGTCGTCTAGTTTTACCTGAGATTTTTTAAGTTTTTCATTGCTTCCGTGTATACTGCTTTGTTCGTGCTTCCTAAGATGGCTTAAATGGCTTATGAGCGCCTTTTCGCACGTCATACAATATGCCTTTCCACTTTGCTCTCCAAGAGCCAAGAAAATTCATCTATCCACTCCGCTCGAAATTTCCGATTCCCTTTCACAGAATCTTCCTCAGAACTAGATTATTGGAAATAGATTTATTTTAAATACGATTTCAAAATTTGTTGAAATACATACCGCGTTTTGGAAATTCCACTGTCATTTGCAATAACATCTTTTTCGGACGAGGATGAATTTTTAACAATATATCTAAAATCACCGCGTTCAAATTAGTTCTCATTTAAGTTTTAATCTACGAAAAAGATATGTATAACTTACTTATCCATTTCCAAACGAAAATATCCTTTCTTCTTTTTGTCTTTTTAAATTTCAATAGATGCTTCAACACGTTTGTAACAACTCGAATATTTCAAATTCCGTTATTTCCGCGAAAAAGTAAACACTTATTTTGAAGCAAAGTATGAAAGAATCATCTCATTCACTCATGGTACGCCTTAACTTCTGTGCGACCGAAACACATATAAAATAAATGTCTCTTTTCCGCCCAAAAGTCAAGAGATTTGCCACCTTTTCCGTTTTGCTTATCTTCGAAGCTTCCAAGTTATTTCAATTCAATGAAGAGGATACCCAGCCTTACATTATCGCATGCATGAAAAAATCATTACTGCAGAAGAAGTGAAGCACTCATATGTAAAGAGGGCAATTGGTGCTTTTTCGAGTGATCTTCTAGTGAAAATATCACAGAAGCAAGAGCACGTTGCAACAGACTCTTCTACAAATGAAATTTTCATTTGAAAGATGGTTGTATACTCCTATTTTCAATGAAGATCCTATGAAATTGTCATGACAAGATGCTTTTCAATCTGTGTGCTACAATTCTCAAAAGTTTTATAATTTTTTTGTACTTAAGATGTTTTAAGAATTGAAGCCCTTAAGTCTTTCCAAAGGCGATAATGTGTCACAATCACGAAGTGACGAAATATGGCCATATCCGCCAATTTCTTTAAAATATTCTTTTTCTTCTCCTCTCAGATCCCCGCGGCATATACTATTTTTTCAAATGTAATTCTCATTCCCGTTGGCACCATAATATTTGTTCATAATGATATTTTCATTCATGTTAGCAGCATATACTCTATTTTCAAATGAAATAATCATGTACGTTTGATCCATTTCAGCCAGCCAGCATGTACTTTTTGCCCAAATGAAGTTTTCATGCGATTTAGGGTAATAAACTCCTCTACCTAATGAATAACAGATGAATTTTGAAGTACTGAATATAGCGGCCATCTCCTAACAAAATTCATTAGAAGTAAGGGTTAGTAATGCGAGTAGTCGCAGTATGAATTTTCACCACTTCGGAAGTACTGCAGAAGTAGTGAAATTTCCGGCTGGGATAAAATGCAAATCTACCAAGTCTCACGCAAAACAACCAATCTACCAAAATTAAAATTATTTACAAATTTCTACCAACATTGGTAGAATTCTACCAAAACGGCAACACTGGGTGGGTTGCGAGCAAGTTTTTGATATTTGCTTTATTTATTTTCG
The DNA here is from genome assembly GCA_020466095.1 of Chlorops oryzae. NCBI lineage: Eukaryota > Metazoa > Arthropoda > Insecta > Diptera > Chloropidae > Chlorops > Chlorops oryzae. The sequence continues at coordinate 27,495,957 of CM035807.1, read as the reverse complement.
TCGTTCGTAGAGGAAGCAATTCAGATGACGCTTTTTGATTTGCGAACAAGTATTACAGTATGAGAAACGAGCTAATAGGCAATTCAACAAAGCTAATAGGCAATTCACCAAAGGCAGCAACAACCACACGGCAAACCAGGCAATCCACCACGATGCCTCTTTGGGCATTGTTGTCGTCTCTAGAAATTGGGCACATACAAGCAGTTAGTTTTTTTAAGGGATTTTTTTCATTTATAAACAGAGAAAATCAGATATAAAGATTTTTTAAGGAATGATTGTACCATTTTTAAACTGTAGAATTTATATTAACATTTATTTTTTCTTTTTAGTAATAGAAAAATTCACGTACTACAAAAAACCGATATCCGAGTTTTTGGTCTTGTTTAATTTAGACGTTAGTGTGGCATCCATGGACAACAGATGGTGCCAAATGGAACGAGTCAATAGTGCAAATCGATGGTGAAAATAGTAACCGACTACAATTTGAACGTTTAGCTTTTAGAAATGAGACTTTGTGTCTGTCTGATTTTCAAAGGTATTCTTTCGTTGTAGGGTTTTTTATAAAAATCATAAATGCTGCCCTAAAACCAAAATGTTTTAAAATACATAGTGGAATTATTTATTTGGACTTAGTGAAGGGCATAAAATGTAGATTCCAAATATAGAAAAGTGGCCGCGCCAAAAGGCGTTATTCGAAAATTGAATTTAACACCCAAAATTCAGATGACGCTTGAAACAAAGACGGCATAATTACTTCTATTTTAACCGTTGACATCCTCTACAAAAATTGACTTAAGTGGACGAATTTTAAGGGTACCTCCAGCATTAGGGTCAGCCTCAAAGATCGTCTGAACTGCTGTTAAGTCATAATGTTTCGAGATATTTGCATGAAATAAGGAATTTGAGCTTATATTTAGCCTCCGATTAAAAATTTAATAGCTGTTTATCTGAGTGAGGTATTCTATGGCCAGGTTCTCTTTACTATGACACCCTTACTTTTTTCATTTTGAAACACGAATTTTAAAAATATATAAATTCCTTTTATGTCTTGCTTCCTATTTGGTTTTATTATGTTTTAAGAACTCTTTTGAGTACTCGGTTCAGTATCGATAAAAGCTTTGCGCTTAGAGTATTTGTGCATCGCTGACGAATTCGTTCAATTTAAATGCAATATTGAATACTGATTTGCGGGGGTTGCAGATACTCAAATGTACTCTAAAATGAAGGAGCATCTCTACCTTGTTGTTTGCAACTTCAATTTCACTTAAAAAAGGTCAAAATATAAAGTTACGGCATGTTTAAAAATCGCAAATTCTTCGACTTATTTTTGACAATCAGCTGATTTTTACTCAACTTCACCACACCATTTGGAGCCATATAGCATTTTGACAGGCTTTCCCATACTGTAATACTTGTTTGCGAACACAAATAAAAGCTGCGATTATGAACGTTATATATTTTTAATTTATTTATGCGTATTATATGCGTTTTTTAAATTCAGGTTTTCCTCGCATGTTACTAGAAAATTGTACTTGAACAAATAAATAAAAAATTAAATTAAACTAAAAACCTTTTCCGATTTATATTAGATAACTTAAAATTATTAAGAAAAGTTATTATGCTTATTTGTATATGTACATAAGTGCGTAAGGGAAAAAAACAATATTTTTAATGACGAAAATTAAGATTACTTAGGACTCTCCTGGTGTTGAATAAATAAAATATATCTAAAAAATTTAAAATCATAAATTAATAAATTAGAATGTATAATTAGTATGTATGTACGAATTTTTATGATGTATACATATAACGTCTTTACTTATTTAAATTAACATAAAGAAACATTATTTCGTTAAAAGATTTTTGATGTACGCCGATTTGGGAGCGCTTATCAGTTATTAAATTTCTTGCTTTTGAAAAAATCCTCTCAGAGGGCGCTAGAGCTGTCATACTATCGATAGTCGGCCCATCGATAGTTTCGATAGTGATAGTCCAAACTATCGATATATCGTCGATAGTATCGCATGACCCGGAGTTAAAATTTAAATTGAAAAATTTTAACTAGTTGTTTATTTTTAGACAATTTAATAATGACAAAAGTTGCATACGTTTTTTAGATTTTATAGCTTTCAACATATTACAGAATTTTAATTGGTAAACAGTTCATATATCATTAAAAAAACAAAAAAGGTAACAAAAATCACAAGGTAATTAATTTAACAGGCATTGATTTTTGTTAAAAAAACAATAACATGTCGACGTTTTTGGGTTCAAAGGACGTCCTTCTGTCCGAAAAAAGAATTTTCGATTTACTGAACATTCTTTCAAATTCCGTTGAAGTGGTCGGAATTTCTCACAAATCTAAATTTCTACTTATCGCCAAGTACTCGCGTCCTTTTTTAGCTAAAGATGAGCAACATTGTCTGTTAGTGATGCTTATCTAACTATCGATGGCGAATAAAAACCATCGATGGTTATTAAAAATAGAAACTATCGATAGTATCGATAGTACCATCGATAGCTTTGCAGCTCTAGAGGGCGCACTACTTGCAGGAACAGCCAATCAGGCCTATTTCGGTAGTCGCCGTCGACGCAAAAAATAGACGAAGCGACAGATTCGTATTACAGTAGTCGCAGTCGACGCAATATTGTCGTCGTCGTCGCTAAATACCTATTAGTCGGCTTCTACATTGAACGATTATCGACGCGATTTTCACAACGATTTTTTCAAATTCCCTTTTGAAATTGTCTTCTGTCGGTGTTCGCTTCTACACTACACGATTTGCAAGCAACCGATTTATACTTTGTTGTGTTTTTTCTTATGACATTCGTTTATTGGATTTATGCGAATTAAGTAAGTAAGTAATAAAAATAATTGGTTGTGACGCATTTAAAATATATAAATTATATTAGAATGGATTCCAGACACTTCATAAAAAATTATTCGAACAATTCTTTGAAACTGTTTTCCGTTCTACGAACGGCGGGAAAGGCAACTGTCAAAAAATCGGCATGGAAATCGACGACATGGCTAGTACAAACGTTTTGACCGCTTCACTTTCGTCTCTCCTCCCTTGCGTACAAACGCAAAAATCGGTGTGTGCTGTTGGCCGACAATCGTCCAATGTAAAAGTAGACTTACCGTAGTCGCTGCGAGAGTCGCTTCTTGTCGTTTTCTGTCGCTATTTTTTTAGGTGACGACTAGCAGGCGAGCAGTGCGATAAAAGTAATAAAATGAAAACTAATTTCACTCAATAGTGAGTCAGCTTGAAAAGAACCGAAGTATGGCAAGAGGTTACCGAAAAGGAACTATTCCTAGCAAGTTTGCGGAAGAATGGGAAACTATTTCGTCAAAAATGAATTCACCTTGTCCTCCCATGCAAACTTAAAATATCCAATCTTTGTCTTAAAATTCTCTGCTGGTAATAACTTGAATTTCTTTAATTTTTGCTTGAGCTTTCAAAATTTTTTTACTCTTAAAACTATGTCACAAACAAATTTTCATAAGATTGGTTCCATTTTCCGAATAAAAAATAAAAGTGCTACCAATTTCATTTGAAATTCGTCGTCGTCGTCTTGAACTAGTACCGTAATAGCTATTAAGGGGCAAGCGACGACGACGAACGACATCGTTTGCTAAGTCGTCGACGACGATAGCGGCGACAACCGTAATAGGCCCGAATATGTAACAACTTAGCTTATATAAAAGAGGAAATTCATTTTGACGGGTATACCACCACTGCAATATATTAAAACTATCATGGAGTGGTACAAAAGTATTTTGTATTTGATAATTTCATTTTCAATTGTACTCTTTTCTGACATTTCTATTTTTTTGGGTATAGGATTGGAATAAGTGGAAAAGCCTAGATGAAGTTGAGGTTTCTATAGGCTGGTGGTGAATTCGGTGTATCGTCTATGTAGGGTAGCAATAAATCTTTGGTTTTATTTATAATTTCTTTCTTTTTCATCAGCTGTAAATTTTGTAAGTTGGTTTGCCGGAGGAAAATAAAAAAATTGATATTTTATGGTAAATAGTCATATTTTTTTTCCACAACTAATATTAAAGTTTCCAACAAACTGTTTTTAAACTCATTTATGAAATCGAGATCCCCATCAACTGCATTGGATTGGGCCTTTAAAAGTTGTACATAAGCATGAACTAAATGAAGTGAAGCATATGAATCACCTTCCAGTTGCTTTGAAGCGTCTTCAAATCGTCTTAGCACATTCAAGAGCTGTTCTAAATAATATTCTTTTCCTATTTTAATATTGTTCTGTCAGGGTTTTTTCGCACAAATTTTTTGAACATCGGAAAAATTTTTGTGAATTGATAGCAAAGTGTAATACAGTAGAATCTCGCAAAAGTTAATCGATTTGTCCCAGGGGTAATCAACTTTTCCGAATTATTAACTTTTCCAAATGTCTTCAAAATCGAAAAAATTAATGAAATAGAGACTACATGCAAAAAATATGTTTATGCAAACATTACATGCTTAATTTTATTTAAAGTTTTTATTTTAAATCAGTTTTACACAGAATATAGTTTAACTCACTTTTTTTTAAACAACTTCTATTTCACAATAAGGCTGCACGCTTCGATCGAATTTGTCACTTTTAAAACTGTAACCGTTATGATATGCGTTGTCTTATTTGTTTTTCTTCGCTATTCCACGTAATACACACGAAATAGGGGGATTTAATAAAACAAAAAAAAAAACCAAAAAAATTACGCTCAGAAAAGTTAACGCCAAAATTAACATTTTAGAACGCTACGTGGAGCTGAAATTCGATTAACTTAACCAAGCGTTTAACTCATTCGAGCGGTAACTTTTGCGAGATTCTACTGTACTGGGTATTCCATCTAGTTGGGCAAACGCTTTTTAATGTAGTCATCAAACTACAATTGTCACCTGATTTTTTAAAATACTTAACTAAATTTGAGCATGCAATTACTATTTCTTCGATTTGGGCTGAGTTATTTATACATTTTTCAATGGTGTTTGTTTATTAAATGGTTTGCACAAAATATGTTTTGGTATTGGTTAAGCGCTGCTTTCATGTTTGCTCCTCTGTCAGTCACAATTATTGTTTTGTCCTTTAGTGAGCAGTCGTATTCATTTAGTAATGATTCGATTTTATTATTTATATTAAGGCCTAGTTTAAAATTTGGATAAATATAGTTAAGGGTGCATAATTCATCTTATAACTACACAGTGCTACATTTGTACTTTTAAACTTTCTTATTTAATTATTAGTTAAGTTACAATGGATTTCGAAATCCAAATCAACTTCCGTTTAGTGTAACGTTCGTCACCCAGCTTTCACAACTTACACTTTATACTAGTTGTAGCACTGTGTTGAAATATTAAAAAAGGACTTACTTGTATTTGACAGTCCTTTCATTGATTTTAGTCCCAACAATTTATTCTTCAACTCTCCATTCAATATATAATGTTGGGTTAAGGAAACGTATGAAATTTTAACATAGTTGTCTGTCCATATATCAGAAGTTAATCCGTACCCTACTTTTTTGATTGCTGCAATTTCTTCTTTGAGTTTTAAGAAAATGTACATTATTAAATATTTTCGACATTCCGGGTCAAAGTTGTGGATGAGGTATTAATGATCCAATATGAAATATTTGTTCCACTCTTGGAACCAAGGGATAATATAAACTCTGTGTATTTTTTGAGGCCATCATCTTGGACAATAGAATATGAGCGACAACTTCCAGTAACCCACTCGGTCAGGATTTCGGTGCAGACTTTTTTCTCATCTTGGCTTACCTCAATACACGTGGGTTGAACATCTTTTTTTGCCATTACGAAGCATTTATGCTTAGTCAAATTTGATGTGCCACTTTTGGAGTACTTGTATACGTTTTTGCATATTTTGCACCCAATCAAATTATCTGGTCGAATCTCTTCTCCCTTATCATTTATTATTGGTCCAAAAAATTCCCATAGAACACTTCGTCCCCTTTTGTCCGATATTTTGCAAGCTCCACTTATTATTTGTTTTTGGCTATCGGTTATGCTTTCCATGTTCGTTTTGGGAAATAGCTCCTGCGTGTGTTTTTAACAGACCCATATAATACATACTGTAATCATTTTAATAGAATCATTTGGTGGACCATGAATCGATCAAAAAAAAAAAAGAATTTCGCATTCGTTATTCTTCTACGTCATCACATGTTCGTGTGTAGGCGTGTGTGTATAGTACAGTCCCAGGGGGAAATGTCCCGCTCCGGTATGCATGACAATTCATATGAGACTTTTGTACAGGAGGGATACAATGAATTCACCGGTGACTATGTAATGCTAGGGGCTGCGATGGCGAAAAAAGCATTTGAGAGTAGCACATTGCTCTTTTCTCTCTGTCAATTTATCATCCGTCATCACTGGTGACTTTGTCATGCATGAGATAACTTCCCGCTGGGGTGATGTTCACGCCATACATAATTTGATATCTCTCATTTCACACGTCCCAGTGGGAAAACTCTGAATTTTTCTACAGAAACTTCATGCGAAGAGCTCCTTACGAATGCCTTATTTTTTAACACAGCGATGTCATTAGAAATTCAGGCATTGCCCGATTTCGCTTACCACGTAAGGCAAAAATTCAGTTTTCAGATAATTTACCTATAGCCGAACGTTTACCATACGGCGTAAGCAAAAGCGCAAGGCTTACTTTATGCATCGATATGTAAGCAAATTTATGTAGACAAAAATTTTTGTCTAGAAAGATTGCTTACATAGTGTTAACACTTTGGCAGCCTGAAGTTTTCACTTATAATGTAAGGGAAATCGTTAAGGTATTACCTATTGCAACAAACCCGCCATTACTTTATCATGCAAGCAATCATTTGTTCAATATTCCAAGATGACATAATAAAAGAAGAAAATATCAGCGCTTACGGTTTTTCCCGCTGGGGTATTGCTTACGCTCTTTGTTCAGTCGGCAGCAAGAGAATCACTGCGTAGAGGACTTAGAGCAGGGGTCGGCAAAATGGGTATGTAATTGTGTGAGTGAGAGCACAGCGGCTACTAAAAATAGCCGAAAATAAACCAAAAAAATGCTGAAACTAGCTAAAAATAAAAGCTAGAAGTACCATAAAAGAGCTGAAACTGACGGAAAAAGCTATAAATTTCCGCATACCCGCTCTCGATGTTGCATGCTCGGCTGATCCCGTCAAACTGAGACAAGAGCGTAAGCAATACGTGTGAGTGGCTGTCGCAAAAATTGTTCCTAGCGTGCCGACCCCTGACTTAGAGCAGGGGGGTCGGCACGCTAGGAACAATTTTTGCGACAGCCACTCACACTATTGCTTACGCTCTTGTCTAGTTTGACGGGAATCACCGAGCATGCAACATCGAGAGCGGGTATGCGGAAATTTATAGCTTTTTCCGTCAGTTTCAGCTCTTTTATGGTACTTCTAGCTTTTATTTTTAGCTAGTTTCAGCATTTTTTTGGTTTATTTTCGGCTATTTTTAGTAGCCGCTGTGCTCTCACTCACACAATTACATACCCATTTTGCCGACCCCTGATGTAGAACCGATATACCTATTAGAAAAACAGATAAAACAGTTACATACGTGAGTAAAGCTGATAAAGAGAAATCAGCGGTACGATACCCAGCGGGAAAAGGTAGACATTGGTAAACGAGCGAGGTAATCGATACAACATATGTCTACCACTTACCCGCGTCGATGAAAATTAACACGGCGATGTCATTGAAAATTCGTTCGTTACCTCTTTCGCTTACTTCTTTGTTGAAGAATTCTATGACGAACCCCTCATCAAAAAGTCTACGACGACTATGTGAGCAATAATTTTTCCGCTTCCCTTACTTTTTTCTTCGAAGCATTCTCCTATGACCCTTTCATCGAAGAATTCCTCGACGAATAAGGTAATCGAAGAACAAACTTCCCGCTGGGTAGAATTGGTACGAGAGAGGATTTTGTATCGACATCGGGGACATGACATAAGGCACAAATGACATAAGTCACAAAAAAAAAATGACATTAGGCCCAAAAAAATTCCATACAAAATTGAGTTTTATGGCATATGACATAAAACCCAAATTTTTGGGCCTTATGTCATTTTTGGAAATTTTAGTTTTAAGAGGCAGTGTGGGTTCATTGATTTTATTAATCTGGATTGGAGATGGGCACGCGGACTACGCGAAAAAAAGGGTTGAAGCCCTTGGTCACAAAAGTTGGGGAAAAACTAGATCTTTTATGCACGAAAAGCTGTAAAGGTCAATCAATGGGTCAATCGGCGGACAAAATTACACAAAAAGTCGAATTTAAAAAAACGCGTGCAGAAAGCGGGGGTGCGAAGCGGAGCGAAACGAGCGAGCAGGGGGCGAAGCCCCCTCATCACAATATGTATGGAAGTTTTTTGGGCCTAATGTCTTTTTTTTTGTGACTTATGTCATTTGTGCCTTATGTCATGTCCCCGAAATATGGGTGTTAATCTGGACACTCTTCATACCAAAATGGCTTCTAAAGTAAAACAAAATTGTACGTTTTTTAGAATTTTTTACTTTGACCGTTTGTTTTTCCCTCAATGGGTCAAATTTTTACCATTAATTGAATTTTGCCTAAAAGCACATACAATTGGCTTTGAAACTACATAAAAAAATTTTTTTCTACTGTAAATAGCGTATAAGGAATAGTATAATAGTAGCTTTAAGATATAAACAGTGTAAATAGCGTATAAAGAATAATATAACAGTAGCTTTAAGATATAAACAGTGTAAATAGCGCATAAGGAATAATATAACAGTAGCTTTAAGATAGGTACTCGGTATATGTGAAAAAGTTGTAAAAAGAGATCATTAATAAAAGTAACTTCGTCGTAAAAAGACGTAAAAGTAGCCCGCGCTTATAATTCAGGTGTGAAGTAAAGAACCCAAAAAAAAAAGAAAAAAATAGAGAAAAATTTTTCCTAAGTACATAAAAGATTACAAAAATATCTATAAACTGGGAAAAATGGATCTTGACAAAGATAATCCGGTGCACTTAGGCCGTGGAGAACTTACGGCCATTCTTGTAGAAAATGGCGTCTCTTTGCCGTTAGACGCTTCGTTGAATCAATTGCGCATCGCTTACAACAGACTCTTCCGAGAAGAGAGTGCTGAGGAAGACGTAAGGAACAACGACGATGCCGATGGAAGCTTTAACTTACAACTGTGCGATATTGAAAATGCTACAGATGCTGAAATCGACGCCGAACTCAACAGGTTGGAAAAAATACAACGTATCTACAAAGCTCGCCGAGAGCTGCAGAGTTTAAAGAAGGCAATGGAGGAAAACCGTGGAAATACTACTGCCCGTATGAACAACGAAAATGAAGCCGCTTTTACCGTTGAACATACCGAAGATACTCATGTTGGAATCACCGTGGGAACTACCGTTGTAAGATATGCCTCTCCGATCACGCCAGATGGAAATTCCGCTAAACCCGCAGCCAATGACTTAAAATCCGTCATTCCCACCGAAAACAGCGGAAATCCGCCAAATAAGCAAGAAACATCAAAATTTATCCCCGTTTTGACTAGCGACAACACTGTTAACGTTTCGACCGAGGTGAGTGACAGCACAATTATGGCAAAAGGCAACACTGAGGAAAAAACAACAGATGATCAGAATAAAAAAGAAAGAGACATTTCGGTTGGTAATATATCTTTTGCCAAATGCGACAAAAAAGAAAAACACAAAATTGTGGACTTCAATGACTTTGAAGTATTAGTGAATAAATTCTCGGGTGACAGTAACGTGAACATTCATCGATGGATATCCAATTTCGAAGAAGTTTGCGATAATTATGATTTGAACGACGAGAACCGATGGTTTATGGCAAAGCGATTATTGACCGGTTCAGCGAAAATATATTTTCACGACAACAGGGATATGTCTTGGCAGCTCTTCCGTGAACAACTTATTGAAGTTTTTGATCATCAGTTGACTAGAGCTGACATTTGTAAGCAATTAGAAAGCCGCACTATTGGACGTAACGAAACACCGCTGCAGTATTTTATTACAATGCGAGACATCGCAAAGCAAGGAAAGCTAGAGGATCAAGACGTAATTCATCTTATTGTTAAGGGACTAAAAGATGAATCAAACCGCGCCGCAAACCTATATTACGCAAGAAATTTGGAAGAGCTTCGCGGGATGATAACTCAATACGGAAAAATCAGACAGCAATTGCCAGCAGCAATCAAGCCTATCATTAACCAGCAACGCCAAGCATCGGGAACCGTTAACGAGTCCAAACCTCTGGGTGAAGTCCGATGTTTTAACTGCCGCCGCATGGGTCACTATCAACAGAACTGCACACAACCGAAACGAGCTCCTGGAAGCTGCTTCAGCTGTTGGGAATTGGGCCATACCCACCAAAACTGCCCGAAGAAAACGAACATATTGGTCAACAACATAAATTCGATGGACGAATCAACAAAAGAATTGCAAAATACAGAATTAGTGAGTATTATAAGTAGAAATTCCGAAAATAGATGCACATATACTAATGCTATTGTTTTATTCGACACGGGTAGCCCCGTTAGTTTGATCACAAAATCGTATGCTCCGACGACGGTAACCAATACATTAACACTTTCAAAATACACGGGACTCGGTGGAAACCCAATACCTAGTTTGGGTGAAATTGATTGCAGCATTATTTTTCGTAAAGAGTGCTTTAAGTTACGATGCTTAGTCATACCAGATGACATTTTACCAACGCCAATTTTGCTTGGAAAAGATTCTTTAAAAATATTAAGAATAAAACTAATTCAACTTCCTTTGTTATCTTGCAACTTAGAGGGAAAAGTTGATTTTGTTAAACCCATATGTGCATCCATTTTCTCTAACTTAAATAAGATATTTAAGGGACAAGTGGGAAGGGAAAAATTGTGTGAAAACTTGTTATACAATAATGAAAATTTAAAGTTTCCCTTCGACGCCGTAGCCGTTATTGAGCCGTTTGAAAAAGAAGTTAGATATCGGAACTAGTTTTGGTCCAATAATAAAAGAGAAAGCCTATGAAATTATAAAAAAAAAGTATATCGACGCGGAGAGACCTGAGAATATACCGATGAGGTATGAAATGAAAATCAAACTCACAAATGATGAACCCTTTAGTTACAGTCCAAGAAGATTGTCCTATTACGAGAAAGACCGTGTAGCAGAAATAATAGATGACCTTTTAGAAAAGAAAATAATTCAGCCTAGCAACTCTCCATATGCTTCCCCAATCGTATTGAGAAAGAAAAAGTCCGGAGAAATAAGAATGTGTCATGATTATAGAACACTGAATAGGAAAACCGTGAGAGACAATTTCCCACTTCCCCTTATTGAGGATTGTATTGAGTATCTGGAAGGAAAGACTTGCTTCACGGTTTTAGATTTGAAAAGTGGATTCCACCAAGTAGATATGGATAGTGAATCCATAAAATATACATCTTTTGTGACGCCGCAGGGGCAATTTGAATATCGTAAAATGCCTTTCGGACTGAAAAATGGACCAGCGGTATTCCAAAGGTTATGAGTATAATTTTCGCTGAAATGAGCAGAAATAGAGAAATAGTGGTATATATGGATGACATAGTAATAGCAACCAAAACAGCTGATGAACACTTTGATGCTTTAGAAAAAGTTTTAGAAAAAATTATCGAATTCAATTTAGAGCTAAAATTATCAAAATGTAAATTTTTACAATCCTCAATCGATTACCTAGGATATGAAGCAAACGAGAAAGGTGTAAAACCGACTAACTTTCACATAGAAACCATTAGGAATTATCCAATTCCAAAAAATTTGCATCAACTACAGTCATGCTTAGGCTTATTTTCCTATTTTAGGCGGTTTGTTCAAATCTTTCGCCTCCTTAGCATTACCTTTAACAAATCTTCTCAAAAAGGACTCTTCTTTCGTAATGACATCCAAAGAAATAAATTCTTTTGAAATAATTAAACAAAAATTGTCAACCCCTCCGACCTTAGCCATTTTTAATCGTGAAAGAGAAACAGAACTTCATACGGACGCTAGCTCTCATGGATTTGGCGCTGTATTGCTACAAAAGCAAAGCGATAATAAATTTCATCCAGTTTCCTACTATTCCCGAAAAGCGACTCAAGCCGAGGCCAGGTACCACAGCTTTGAACTGGAAACACTGGCTGTAATTTATGCACTCCGCAGATTTAGGGTTTATCTTGAGCATAGACCGTTCAAAATTGTGACCGATTGCAGCTCACTTAGTATGACTCTTTCAAAAAAGGCTGTGAATAGTCGTATAGCACGATGGGCATTAGAGTTGGAAAATTATAATTATAGGATAGAACATAGGAAAGGCGAACTCATGAGACATGTAGATGCGCTTAGCCGTCAAACTGGAGACACCGTTACAGAAGAGGGTGAAAACGATACAATTACCGGAAATGATGATTTAGAAATAAATGAGAATGCAAAGGAGCAAGTAGCAGTAGTGGGGATTACACCAGATGATGTAGATTTGATAATACAAACCGAACAGTTAAGAGACACCGATATAGCAAAAATCCGAACAAAATTAGAAATGGAACCCGTGGGGAACTTTGTCTTAGAGAACGATGTAATTTTTTTTAAAGCCCAGAAAGGAGAACTATTATTATATGTACCGGCAGCATTAGAGGAACAAATAATACGATTAGCACATGAAAAGTTAGGACATTTATCAACCGACAAATGTGTACAGGATTTAAAACGTTTCTATTGGTTTCCGTCAATGAAAACGAAAGTTGAACAATACATTAGAAATTGTTTACCATGTATTCTTCACTCGATTCCCAAGTCGCAGAACAACAAAAATTTACATAGCATTCCCAAGAATCCGGTTCCATTCGATACAATGCACATCGATCACTTTGGACCTCTTCCGAACATAAATTCAAAACGAAAATACTTATTAGTAGTTATTGATGCTTTTACAAAGTTTGTAAAATTATACCCAGTAAACACCACAAGCACAAAAGAAGTCATCGCTTCATTAAAGAAATACTTTGAGACATATAGTCGGCCGCTTAGAATTATTTCAGACCGTGGGTCATGTTTTACATCATTTGAATTTGCAGCCTTTCTAAAAGAACATAACGTAGACCACATAAAAGTAGCCACAGCATCACCACAGGCAAATGGGCAAGTTGAAAGAACAAATCGGGTATTAAGACCTATGTTAGCTAAGCTTTCAGAACCCATTAAACAATCCGACTGGGCAAAACTACTAAACAAAGTGGAATTCGCATTAAACAATGCAATACATAGTAGCACAAACCAAAGTCCAAGCCGGTTGCTTTTTGGTATAAACCAGAGGGGACCTATAGTTGATGATCTGACAGAACATCTTGAGGACAGACTGAGCTCAAAAGAGCAAGTAAATATCTCGGAATTACGAGAAGAAGCAGAAATAAACATTTTGAAATCGCAAAAAAGAAACGAAAAAATTTTCTTAAAGAAATTTAAACCTCCTCTTGTCTACAAAGAGGGCGAATTTGTTGCCATTAGAAACATAGACGTTTCTCTCCGGGAAATAAGAAACTTTACAAAAATACAGAGGACCATACAGAATAAATAAAGTATTCTCTAACGATAGGAGAAGTAAATAAATTTTCAAATGTAAATCCCCTACAAAAAGAGGGCGGGCTCAAACCATGACCAAAGTAAGAAATTTAATAATGTGTTGCTCTTAGAATAAATAAAGATTTACTGTGATAGATCGAGGGCGATCTATTTCAGGTTGGCCGACTGTAAAAGGCCAAATAAGGAATATTTAATAGTAGCTTTAAGAATATAAACAGTGTAAATAGCGTATAAAGAATAATATAACAGTAGCTTTAAGATATAAACAGTGTAAATAGCGCATAAGGAATAATATAACAGTAGCTTTAAGATAGGTACTCGGTATATGTGAAAAAGTTGTAAAAAGAGATCATTAATAAAAGTAACTTCGTCGTAAAAAGACGTAAAAGTAGCCCGCGCTTATACTACAATTAACCATTGGCGTGGGAGAATCGTTTTTCTGGACTTAGTGTTAAAAAACTTTAAAGCCACATAGCTCCTCAGGGGTGCATTTGGGACCCCACCCTCACGTACGATTTTTTGTTCATCTTGGACCTGTTGCGTCCCCTACCATCCCTTTTAAGGAATGTACTTCCCAACGGGACACCCTGTAGAATACGAACTCTCAGAATTTCGGGAACCTCCTTTTGTGCGAACAATGTAGTTTTTTGCTCTCTTTCTTTGGTTTGTGTTTCGAAATTTTTGATGTTGCGCGTATAAAATGAGCTCTAAAAAACTCATCTAAAATATTTTTTCTATTTTTCCAATTACATAAAAATTTGTTTGATTCAGATTATTGGTTGGTTTTAGTTTTGGATACTAAAATAACGTTTAAAACTATAATTCCAACTTAATTTTGGTCTAAAATTAGGACAATCCTAGACGTCAAAAATCTGGTAAACGTCAACACTCGCGGTTTTAATTAGTTGACGTTATCCCGAGTGTACTGTATTTTATTAAATTTAAGAGGTCTCTAAGAGGATTTTCTTAAAAAATGTCTTTAAGAGAGCTAAAAAAAATCTCATTTTGTTTTCGTGAATTTAAAATTATAAAGGTAGTTATTCAAAGTTTCATGTAGGATCTTTTAGGATCAGAAAATATACACTAAATTATTTTAATTAATGATTTTTCGGCGAAGAGCTACATAAATTTCGGTTTAAGTGCATTTTCAGCGACCTCTTAGCCTTAATAAAAATTCTTCGAATTTCAATTCATTTTCAACGCCTGAAACACCCTTTTGTTTAAAACGTGTTTAAATTAATTGAAAGTTGAGCTCGATTAAAAGATCAAAAAGCACAAAAATTCCAGAATATGTAACATTTTTCGATATAAATAGGAAGGGTTCGCTTGAAATTGCGTTCATGTTTTTCAAAAGGATTGAAAAAAAAAAGCTTGAAAAATAAATGAATATGCAAATGAAATGGGAGACGTATCAAATTCACTATGTGTGAACAAAAAAACGTATATGCCTAACAAGATAATTTCAATCATCAATTTAAGAAACGCAAAAGCAATGAAAAAAATAACTTAAAGATAATTTTTTCTAATGCATATTTTGGGTAAGTATTTTTTTCATAAGAAACTAAACAAAACATTAAAAAACAAAAAACTTATGACAAACACACACGGAATTTGAAGCGCATGAATATGTACACATATCGCACCCTGGCAACTAAACAGACCCAACTCAAAATTTTCCTTTTTTAAAAAAGCGCGAAAAACCAAATGCGTCGCAGTGTGAATCAAAGTAAGAAGAAGGACATGACGGCTTTTTATAATAACAAAAACGGAATAGAATTTTTCGTGCAGGTAGACAGGTGACTTATGAACAAGAATCATAGCATAACTCTAAATTCACAAATTTACTGATTTTGAGTTGTATCCCTTGAGTTGCTGGGGTGCGAATGTTTACAATGTACATATTCACGCGGTTCAAATTCCAATGCGATATGTCTACTTTTGAAATGTTTATTTGTACGTTGATTCAATGCCCAGTTATTTTAAGGATCTTGCCGGCTCAGAAAGACAAATGGCCCCCTGAAATAGATTCTCAAGTTTTGTTGTTTTTTGGATATGTACCTACTACCTAAAACGAAAATTGTAGAAGTCGATATTTAGCTTCATATTGCCCAGTGTCCTTGAAATATCCTTGAGAAAATCGTTTTGGTAAGACCTTTTTCAAAATTGTATGGCTCAAAAACCAGGTAAGATGAAACAAATGGTGACTGATAGCAGAGACGTAGCGAGACATTTCGGCGCCCGGGACACAATGGCAGAAATGCCCCGCCTTCCGCCCTAAATAAAAATACATACCTTTAAAAAAATTAAATGATTGGGCACTCGGGGCGGCTGCACCATTGGGGGCACTTACGCTCACGCGCTATTGGATGTTCCGTTTTAGTACTTTCAAACTATCGAAAACACCGATGGTTTTTGAAGACTATCGATAGTTTTGATTCATTTACATTTACTTTTAGCTTTGGATAGGTGGTGATGGCGTGACAGAGGGCTTTGCTTTTTTTTAAATGAGCAGATTCCTAACACTGCCCTTATTTAAATTAGGGCGAGACTTCATCGATAATTCATCTTTCGATTATCAATGTTGTCGATAGCAAAAATTATCGAAAATATCGATTCTAGGAACTATAAATTATCGAAACTATCGATTGTTGAAAATATTGCTCACTGAAACTATTGATTGAGGCCTTTTACATTAGTGACCCAACAAAATCTGCTTCGAAATGTTACCAACACAAATGCAAGTATTTTGATGTTCACTCACACATATGCGATTTCCAACGTGCAAGAGAGGGACAGTTGCTATATGTAAACAAAATGTTTTCGAATAAAGTTCCCGATGCCCATTTAGCTTTACCAAGAGACATTCCTGGAAAAATTCCGAGAAAAACTAGAAAATTTACCAGAAACGTGATTTGCTAGGAAATAGTTGACCGTCAATTCCTATCGATATTTTCTTTTGGAGTTGCATTCGCTTTTACACTTACAGGAAAGAATTGATCGTCAATTCTTGTTCTTTATAGCATGTCCTCACTATAGCCCAAATTAAGTAATTTCAGAGTTTTCGTAATTTCGCTTGAAATTACACAGAATTTGCGTCATTTCGCCATACTGGAATCTGTCAAATGAAATTACTCTACTATCGTCATTTCACCGAAATTATTCATGAAATTAATATAAAACCGCATGCAGCCCTGATTTTGTAGTCGATTTTGCTTGAATCCTCTGTAAATGCATCCCTGGAACTTTGAATGAAATTTCGTTCATTTGAAATCTTGTAAACGGAAAGCAAATGAAATTACGATTACCGAAATTACGACTATGTGGACGGGTTTGAGGTTGAAATTACGAAAACACCGAAATTACTTAACCCTCTAACCGATAAGAGTGCCTCAGGGCACTCTTCATAAAAATGCATTTTGCATATGATAACGGCACATATAAAAGTGCAAGGAAGTTCATTTCTACCTGTCGGGCTTCTGATAGAATTGTGTTCTTGAGTTTTGAATGCGATCGAACGCTTAATTCGGTCTTTATTGTGAGTTAAGTGCAAGCAGTCAGTGAAAAAGGCAAACAAATTTTTTTTTTCAAATTGTGATTTTTGACGCCTGCATTTTTTATTTTGAGCTAATTTTTTGCCATAGGAATTTTGATTTTGCGAAGGTATGTTATTTTTTTTATTTATATATGCATAAGTGAATTTGAAAAAATATGTGTTTCGATTTTTAGAGACGAAAATTGAAGAGTGCCTTAGGGCACTGTTGTCGGTTCAAGAGTTAATTTTACAAATTCTTTGTGTTCATGCTTTAGTCTATTTTTTGTGATTTTACATTATTGTTTTGTTTTATTTGTAAATGATAGTACAAAAAAAAATGCCTCAAAGACCGAAGCACGTTAATTTCAGTGTTTAAAAACTTCTAATATTTTTCAATTCTTTTGTTGCTGCTTATGCTTATGCTTCTGAAAATTGAACTGTCGCAGTAAAAGCAAAATCAAATAAACGAACACTGATAGATTTCGAAGCACTTCAAAGCCGACTGCTTCGACTATTTTTCGTGTGACTGAACTGAAACTTATGGCAAATTCCGAAGTTCAAGCAGCAGTCTATTTTCATTTCTTTAAAAATTACTATCGCAGTAGCCTTGGACAAGCCTAGTGGTATTTTTTGATTTTCATCTTGGCGTTTTGATTTTCTACTTTCGTTGTTTCCGTCGCCTGCTAAGTAGCAGAAAAAAATAACAATTTCAAAATTAGTATTTTTACTCCATTTAGTGGCCATATGAAAAAAAATAAGGGCATTTTAATATCTCACAAACTTAAGAAAATTGTACCGTTTTTTTTTCCCGTAAAAGCGGTTTCTACGTGGTCACTTTTACCTGCAGTCATGTGCGGCTCGATGAAAGGAACGATGTGTAGGTGTGATTTCTCGCTGCTTGACATGCAAGGAACATCATTTGAAAGGTTGCATTTTGAATTCATAAGGTGACCATACCGATTTCAGGCCCCTCTGTCCCGTTGTCTCCTGCCAGAGCAAAAATGTACCGGTTTTTGCCTAGAGACCAAACGAATATAACTGATTTTCTCTGCCAATCAAGCCCGTGCGCAAGGAATAATTTTGGGGTTTCTAACTTGACTTTAATTTATAACAGGTTACGATTGAACGTGCATCTTCATCGTTGAAGCTTGTACTAACGGACCATCGTAATCGATTAGGTGAGGATGTACTGGAAAAATATATTGCTAGTGAAGCTTAATCCCAACTTCCTCGAAGCAGCTGTAGACAATTTGCCGCTCTTTCAATACGAAGATGATGAATGAGAGTCGTAATTTTTTTTTAATTCAGAAAATCCTCAAAATGTATGTTAATTTGAGTATGGGGTGAGATATTAAAATGCCCTAATTTTTTTTCATATGGCCACTAAATGGAGTAAAAATACTAATTTTGAAATTGTGTTATTTTTTTCTGCTACTTAAGCAGGCGACGGAAACAACGAAAGTAGAAAATTAAAACGCCAAGATGAAAATCAAAAAATACCACAAGGCTTGTCCAGGCGCGCAGCCAGGGGGGGTTTTGGGGTTCAAACCCCCCCCCCCCCCCCCAAATTAAGGAAAAAATACACCACACAGCTTACATTTCTACATCGCCGTCCTACAAACTCTTTTAATTAAGTTTTATGATGCAATAATTTTAGTTCTTGACCGAACTTCCTCTTGGAATGATCAAAATGTGTCAAGTCAGTCTAATTTATTAAAATGTGCCTTACAAAAAGGCGAATTTCTTATATCTCTTCATTGTATAAACCAAGTTTTTAGTTACACATTTGTTCTATGTAAATATTTACAAGGTAGAAACATTGATCTCAAATATGCTGTTGTCCTAGCAGATATATGCTTAGAGAATATTCAAACCTTAAGAAGTAACGCTGAGGAAGAATTTCAGAAATTGTTTAAAAACGCTGAGAAGCAAGCTTTATCAAGCGGACTTATTTTGCAAAAACCTAGGCTCGCACATTCACAGGACCACGAAGCACATTTTCATACTAAAAGTGTTGAATATTATTATCGTATTTCCCTTTATTTACCTTTTGTGGATGCATTTATTGTCAACTTAACCAATCGCTTTTCAAAACACAAGGATATTCTTCTTGGTTTTCAAGTTTTATTTCCTCAAAGCGATACTGCAAAAGTTGATGATTTTTTAGACAAATTTAAAAAACTCTTTCAGTTTTATCAAGATGATTTAGAGGGAAATTTTGATGATTCAAAAATGGAGCTCACTATTTGGTATAAATTAATTAATAATTTAGAAAAAAATGAAAGACCAAAAACAGTGTTTGACGCTATAAAATTTTGTAAAAAAGATATTTTACCAAATATTTTTATTTTATTAACTATTTTGGCTACTCTTCCAATAACCACATGTGAAAATGAGAGATCGTTTTCAACTCTCCGCCGACTCAAAACTTATCTTAGATCTACAATGACAGAACAGAGGTTAAATGCCTTAGCACTCCTCCACGTCCATCGAGATCTTACTCCCAGTGTAGAGGACATACTAAATAAACTTGCTGAAAGCAAGCGCAGACTTAACATTGCACTTTAAATTGAATAAGTTCCTTCGAAAATACTTTTTTTTACTTTGTACACCTTATAAAAATGTAAAATATTTATGTAAATATATTTTAATTAATATTTTGTAAGCTTTTTTACGAAAATAAAAACAAAAAATATTTAGAAAAATTTTCTGCGAACCCCCCCCAAATTGAAATCCTGGCTGCGCGCCTGGGCTTGTCCAAGGCTACTGCGATAGTAATTTTTAAAGAAATGAAAAATAGACTGCTGCTTGAACTTCGGAATTTGCCATAAGTTTCAGTTCAGTCACACGAAAAAATAGTCGAAGCAGTCGGCTTTGAAGTGCTTCGAAATCTATCAGTGTTCGTTTATTTGATTTTGCTTTTACTGCGACAGTTCAATTTTCAGAAGCATAAGCATAAGCAGTCGTTCGTTTTCGGCTTATGAAAAATTTTAAATGCGCAGTAAGCAATAATTTTATGACTTTTGCTACTTTGACTGAAGTTATTCAATCACTGGTTAATTTATCAAAATTGACGTATGAAGAACTTCGGGAATTTATGGATTCGGTATAATGAAGAAGATGATGATTTTAGTAGTGAAGAGGCAATCGCATTCCAAACTGCAAGCTACCGCTAGACCACGCAATAAAAAGACAGGAACGTGGGTTTTCGTCAGAGTACGTTGGTTCTGCTTATGGAATAGACATAACCACTGTTCTTTGGAAAGACAGTAAGTCGGTCAGACTGGCATCAACTTATGTAGGGGTCGAGCCATTTCGAAGACAAAACGCCAATCAGCAAGTCGCCAAAGCTAAGCGATTTGACAGAAAAAGCAAGCAGCATATTGAAGTCACCTGCCCACATATAAGTCGCGAATATAACAAACATATGGGCGGGGTTGACCTCATGGATGGTCTAATGGGGCGATACCATATAAGAGCTAAAACCCGTGATGCGATGACTCGTTTATTTTACCATTTCATTGACATGTCAGCAACGAATGCATACATTGTCTACCGTCGAAATTATTTGGAAAAGCTGGAAGATTCAAGTGATGACTCAGCCAATCACCATAAATTATTGAAGCTACCTGGATTCCGTGAACAAATTGCTGCTGGTCTTGTAAAATTTGGCCAAAAAACGTTTGGTGGGTCGCCCATCAAGTGCGTCAACAACACCACACAATTCTCCACCTGTAAGTCGACCGTCCACTCCGCTGTCTACTACTTCGAGCGTTGGCCGGAGATCAGTCCATCCAGTTGATGACATTCGTTTCGACGGTTCCAATCACTTTCCGAAGTGGCTCGAAAAAAAAGGCGGCGAGAAACGGTGTAAACACTGTAAGGCCTCGCAAACTCAGTGCATTTGCCAAACATGCAATTTGCATTTATGCTGCGAAGAACTGTTTTGTGGACTACCGCACTATAAATAATTAATTTTACCGCATAAATACATTAAGTTTTCCTGTTTTTTTCAAAAAAACTATTCAAACATGAAAAAAATATATAGGTCAACTTTTTTTCACCTAAACCGACAACAGTGCCCTGAGGCACTCTTCCATGTTTTTGATCTATAGGCTAACTAAAACATCAAAATAACAATCTGACAAATCCAGTAAGTTCCTTATATCCTATTTATGGAAGAAAAAAAATTCCCAACAATTTTGGCCCGCTATTTCAATTTTGCCGGTTAGAGGGTTAATTTGGACTATAGTGAGGACATGCTATTATGCAATTTATGACATTTTCCTCTTCCACACAGGTTGATTTTTTAAGGAAATGAAGCAAAATGATTTATGTATCTCTGATTTAGGGTTGATAGCAAAAACAAAATAAAGCAATGCCTTTTTAGTTGTTAATTATTCGGCAGCTATTAAAGATGACGCGCGATTATTGAGCTGAAAGAATTTGAGTTTTGAAAATGAATTTAAAAAAAGAATTGGTTGAAAGTATTCGAGAATGCATTGGTCTCGTAATGGAGATAGATTCCGACGATAGCGATGACGTACTTATGTACATATGTGTAAGTACATGCAAATAATCATTAAGATAAAAATTTAATAAAAATTTATTCAAGGGTTGGCTGATTTAGGTGAAAGAGTCATTGAGATCCCAATCAAAAGGCGAAAGAAATGTACGTGGGTGAAGGAGTGGAGGAAATGCAAACAAAGCCGTAGCTCTTATGCGTTTTTAACAACGGAGTTAAATGTCAATGACGAAAACAGCTACAGAAACTACCTACGGCTGTCTAAGACTAATTTTGATTATTTGTTATCGTTGTTCGCAAGTGAAATCCAGAGGTCCGACACACGCTTAAGGGAAGCTATTCCCGCGGAGGAAAAATTAGCAATTTGCTTGCGATTTCTTGCCACAGGTAAATCACATAAAAATTGTTTGAAAATAATTAGTTACAAAATTGATTCATAGGGGAATCTTATCAAAGCCTAAACTACCAGATGCGGGTGTCTACAGCGTCTATATGCAGAATCGTGCCTGAAGTTTGCAAAGCGTTGAAATGGCAATTTCCAAACTGCCTTGGTGCTTTGGAATAGTGATGCCACGAATATTCGGCCACTATTCGGTATTCGGCCTATTCGGCGTCATTTTTCAGTATTCGGTATTCGGCCGAATAGTTAAAATATTCGGCCGAATACCGAATAGTAGAAATAACTTATTAAAAAAATCAACACTAACTACAAATTAAATTTTTCTCACAATAACGTAAAAAAACTTAATTAACGAGAACTAAAAATACAGCAGATTTGCATTTTATTCTTTAGAAATATTAAATGTACGCTAGCTTCTTCTAAATTTTCTTCGAAAACATTATAAACAGTGGGCAAATTTTTCAGCGGCAGCTTTTGCCTTGACTCCAGCTAGTCGCGAGTAGGCCCAAGCTGTCTTTACTACGTGCCGAATATTCGGTTGCCGAATATTCGTTATTCGGCCGAGAGGTTGACCGAATATTCGGTATTCGGTATTCGGCCAAATCCACTATTCGGGGCATCACTACTTTGGATGGCAAGCATATCACTTTTCGGCCACCAAAATCTGACGGAGATTTCTACTACAATTACAAAGGGACTTCCAGCATTATTTTGTTAGCCCTCGCGGATTCCAATTGCAAGTTTATATTTGTGGACGTCGGTTGCAATGGTCGATGCAACGATTCCGGGGTTTTTTTTTTCAGAGCAAACTTAGTGACGTATTAAGGCTCAGTTACTCTTGATTGAACGTTACTTGACTTTTCCACAGATTCTTATCTTAAGTCAAATTAAGTTTTCAGTGACTGCTCCCATAGAAAATGTACTAAACACATCAAGTCAGCTGATTAAATAAGTTAAGTCAAGTTACGTTCAATCAAGAGTAACTGAGCCTTTAGTTCATGAAGCTACTTTACCCACAAATTCCGAAATTAGCAGGGGACGCTGCTTGCCGTATGTCATAGTTGGTGATGATGCTTTTGCGCTCCAGAAACATCTACTGAAACCATATCCGTATCATTCGTCATGCCCAAAGAAGCAGTTATTTAATAAACGACTGTCCCGAGCAAGGCATGTAGTAGAGCGAGCACGCCTTCGGCATTCTTTCCAATAGGTTGAGAGTAACCTGACCACTTTTTTTTTCGGAAAAAATCAGACCAAAAAAAAAAAAAAGGTTTTCATTTTTTTGCCGGAACTGGGATCTCCATAAAATTCATTAAAAAACAGTGAAATAAAAAATATACGAAATATTTTATTTTGTTATCATACAAAAGCAAGTCAATGGGGGTTGTTACAGGATCGCCTTTATTTTTTTAACCCCCAATATGAACACTCAGATCGTTGAAAGCAAATGAAGCAGACGTCAAAAACTCGATCGCAGCCAACGTCACGTTCGACTCAACGAAAGAGAGCACAAAAGGATTGACCGAGTACGTGCAACCAAAAAATCCTCAACTTTTCTCTACCTCCCCGTACTTCGTCTCTCCTAAAAACTGAAAATTGACCGTCAACAATTGACTAATGTAAATGGCCACAATAGGGAAGTCTCAGTGCCAGTATTCAGCTGATACTTTAAATAGCGGAACAGTTTAGCGATGAACAAGGCGAACATTTTCACCAATAAATAAGTTCAATTGAAAAGTGGTTCGCAGGTAAAAATAACATTAAAACAAGTAAGAAAGCTAAAGTCGGTCAAGCCCGACTTTGAAATACCCAGCGTCCCGACATTATGAGCGCACTATGTTTTGCTTCTCTATTTGTGGACGTGGCAGTGGGAGGGCCACATAAATTATTTCCCTACACCTTTCATTCGCCCTGGTGAACCTATGTTACGAATTTGAAGCTTCAAACAAAGTGGAATTCGCATTAAACAATGCAATACATAGTAGCACAAACCAAAGTCCAAGCCGGTTGCTTTTTGGTATAAACCAGAGGGGACCTATAGTTGATGATCTGACAGAACATCTTGAGGACAGACTGAGCTCAAAAGAGCAAGTAAATATCTCGGAATTACGAGAAGAAGCAGAAATAAACATTTTGAAATCGCAAAAAAGAAACGAAAAAATTTTCTTAAAGAAATTTAAACCTCCTCTTGTCTACAAAGAGGGCGAATTTGTTGCCATTAGAAACATAGACGTTTCTCTCCGGGAAATAAGAAACTTTTACAAAAATACAGAGGACCATACAGAATAAATAAAGTATTCTCTAACGATAGGTACGAAGTAGTAGATATCGAAGGTTTTCAAATGGCTCAAATCCCCTACAAGGGAATCTTAGAAGCGGCGAGGCTCAAACCATGGACCAAAGTAAGAGATCATTTAATAATGTGTTGCTCTTAGAATAAATAAAGATTTACTGTGATAGATCGAGGGCGATCTACTTTCAGGTTGGCCGACTGTAAATAGCGTATAAGGAATAGTATAATAGTAGCTTTAAGATATAAACAGTGTAAATAGCGTATAAAGAATAATATAACAGTAGCTTTAAGATATAAACAGTGTAAATAGCGCATAAGGAATAATATAACAGTAGCTTTAAGATAGGTACTCGGTATATGTGAAAAAGTTGTAAAAAGAGATCATTAATAAAAGTAACTTCGTCGTAAAAAGACGTAAAAGTAGCCCGCGCTTATACTACAATTAACCATTGGCGTGGGAGAATCGTTTTTCTGGACTTAGTGTTAAAAAACTTTAAAGCCACATAGCTCCTCAGGGGTGCATTTGGGACCCCACCCTCACGTACGATTTTTTGTTCATCTTGGACCTGTTGCGTCCCCTACCATCCCTTTTAAGGAATGTACTTCCCAACGGGACACCCTGTAGAATACGAACTCTCAGAATTTCGGGAACCTCCTTTTGTGCGAACAATGTAGTTTTTGCTCTCTTTCTTTGGTTGTGTTTCGAAATTTTTGATGTTGCGCGTATAAAATGAGCTCTAAAAAACTCATCTAAAATATTTTTTCTATTTTTCCAATTACATAAAAATTTGTTTGATTCAGATTATTGGTTGGTTTTAGTTTGGATACTAAAATAACGTTTAAAACTATAATTCCAACTTAATTTTGGTCTAAAATTAGGACAATCCTAGACGTCAAAAATCTGGTAAACGTCAACACTCGCGGTTTTAATTAGTTGACGTTATCCCGAGTGTACTGTATTTTATTAAATTTAAGAGGTCTCTAAGAGGATTTTCTTAAAAAATGTCTTTAAGAGAGCTAAAAAAAATCTCATTTTGTTTTCGTGAATTTAAAATTATAAAGGTAGTTATTCAAAGTTTCATGTAGGATCTTTTAGGATCAGAAAATATACACTAAATTATTTTAATTAATGATTTTTCGGCGAAGAGCTACATAAATTTCGGTTTAAGTGCATTTCAGCGACCTCTTAGCCTTAATAAAAATTCTTCGAATTTCAATTCATTTTCAACGCCTGAAACACCCTTTTGTTTAAACGTGTTTAAATTAATTGAAAGTTGAGCTCGATTAAAAGATCAAAAAGCACAAAAATTCCAGAATATGTAACATTTTTCGATATAAATAGGAAGGGTTCGCTTGAAATTGCGTTCATGTTTTTCAAAAGGATTGAAAAAAAAAAGCTTGAAAAATAAATGAATATGCAAATGAAATGGGAGACGTATCAAATTCACTATGTGTGAACAAAAAAACGTATATGCCTAACAAGATAATTTCAATCATCAATTTAAGAAACGCAAAAGCAATGAAAAAAATAACTTAAAGATAATTTTTTTCTAATGCATATTTTGGGTAAGTATTTTTTTCATAAGAAACTAAACAAAACATTAAAAAACAAAAAACTTATGACAAACACACACGGAATTTGAAGCGCATGAATATGTACACATATCGCACCCTGGCAACTAAACAGACCCAACTCAAAATTTTCCTTTTTTCAAAAAGCGCGAAAAACCAAATGCGTCGCAGTGTGAATCAAAGTAAGAAGAAGGACATGACGGCTTTTTATAATAACAAAAACGGAATAGAATTTTTCGTGCAGGTAGACAGGTGACTTATGAACAAGAATCATAGCATAACTCTAAATTCACAAATTTACTGATTTTGAGTTGTATCCCTTGAGTTGCTGGGGTGCGAATGTTTACAATGTACATATTCACGCGGTTCAAATTCCAATGCGATATGTCTACTTTTGAAATGTTTATTTGTACGTTGATTCAATGCCCAGTTATTTTAAGGATCTTGCCGGCTCAGAAAGACAAATGGCCCCCTGAAATAGATTCTCAAGTTTTGTTGTTTTTTGGATATGTACCTACTACCTAAAACGAAAATTGTAGAAGTCGATATTTAGCTTCATATTGCCCAGTGTCCTTGAAATATCCTTGAGAAAATCGTTTTGGTAAGACCTTTTTCAAAATTGTATGGCTCAAAAACCAGGTAAGATGAAACAAATGGTGACTGATAGCAGAGACGTAGCGAGACATTTCGGCGCCCGGGACACAATGACAGAAATGCCCCGCCTTCAGCCCTAAATAAAAATACATACCTTTAAAAAAATTAAATGATTGGGCACTCGGGGCGGCTGCACCATTGGGGGCACTTACGCTCACGCGCTATTGGATTTTCCGTTTTAGTGCTTTCAAACTATCGAAAACACCGATGGTTTTTGAAGACTATCGATAGTTTTGATTCATTTACATTTACTTTAGCTTTGGATAGGTGGTGATGGCGTGACAGAGGGCTTTGCTTTTTTTTAAATGAGCAGATTCCTAACACTGCCCTTATTTAAATTAGGGCGAGACTTCATCGATAATTCATCTTTCGATTATCAATGTTGTCGATAGCAAAAATTATCGAAAATATCGATTCTAGGAACT
Organism: Chlorops oryzae; assembly: GCA_020466095.1. Taxonomy (NCBI): domain Eukaryota; kingdom Metazoa; phylum Arthropoda; class Insecta; order Diptera; family Chloropidae; genus Chlorops; species Chlorops oryzae. Next base: position 27,468,931 of record CM035807.1, on the reverse strand, counting down.
ATAAATTATCGAAACTATCGATTGTTGAAAATATTGCTCACTGAAACTATTGATTGAGGCCTTTTACATTAGTGACCCAACAAAATCTGCTTCGAAATGTTACCAACACAAATGCAAGTATTTTGATGTTCACTCACACATATGCGATTTCCAACGTGCAAGAGAGGGACAGTTGCTATATGTAAACAAAATGTTTTCGAATAAAGTTCCCGATGCCCATTTAGCTTTACCAAGAGACATTCCTGGAAAAATTCCGAGAAAAACTAGAAAATTTACCAGAAACGTGATTTGCTAGGAAATAGTTGACCGTCAATTCCTATCGATATTTTCTTTTGGAGTTGCATTCGCTTTTACACTTACAGGAAAGAATTGATCGTCAATTCTTGTTCTTTATAGCATGTCCTCACTATAGCCCAAATTAAGTAATTTCAGAGTTTTCGTAATTTCGCTTGAAATTACACAGAATTTGCGTCATTTCGCCATACTGGAATCTGTCAAATGAAATTACTCTACTATCGTCATTTCACCGAAATTATTCATGAAATTAATATAAAACCGCATGCAGCCCTGATTTTGTAGTCGATTTTGCTTGAATCCTCTGTAAATGCATCCCTGGAACTTTGAATGAAATTTCGTTCATTTGAAATCTTGTAAACGGAAAGCAAATGAAATTACGATTACCGAAATTACGACTATGTGGACGGGTTTGAGGTTGAAATTACGAAAACACCGAAATTACTTAACCCTCTAACCGATAAGAGTGCCTCAGGGCACTCTTCATAAAAATGCATTTTGCATATGATAACGGCACATATAAAAGTGCAAGGAAGTTCATTTCTACCTGTCGGGCTTCTGATAGAATTGTGTTCTTGAGTTTGAATGCGATCGAACGCTTAATTCGGTCTTTATTGTGAGTTAAGTGCAAGCAGTCAGTGAAAAAGGCAAACAAATTTTTTTTTTCAAATTGTGATTTTTGACGCCTGCATTTTTTTATTTTGAGCTAATTTTTTGCCATAGGAATTTTGATTTTGCGAAGGTATGTTATTTTTTTTATTTATATATGCATAAGTGAATTTGAAAAAATATGTGTTTCGATTTTTAGAGACGAAAATTGAAGAGTGCCTTAGGGCACTGTTGTCGGTTCAAGAGTTAATTTTACAAATTCTTTGTGTTCATGCTTTAGTCTATTTTTTGTGATTTTACATTATTGTTTTGTTTTATTTGTAAATGATAGTACAAAAAAAAATGCCTCAAAGACCGAAGCACGTTAATTTCAGTGTTTAAAAACTTCTAATATTTTTCAATTCTTTTGTTGCTGCTTATGCTTATGCTTCTGAAAATTGAACTGTCGCAGTAAAAGCAAAATCAAATAAACGAACACTGATAGATTTCGAAGCACTTCAAAGCCGACTGCTTCGACTATTTTTCGTGTGACTGAACTGAAACTTATGGCAAATTCCGAAGTTCAAGCAGCAGTCTATTTTCATTTCTTTAAAAATTACTATCGCAGTAGCCTTGACAAGCCTAGTGGTATTTTTTGATTTTCATCTTGGCGTTTTGATTTTCTACTTTCGTTGTTTCCGTCGCCTGCTAAGTAGCAGAAAAAAATAACAATTTCAAAATTAGTATTTTTACTCCATTTAGTGGCCATATGAAAAAAAATAAGGGCATTTTAATATCTCACAAACTTAAGAAAATTGTACCGTTTTTTTTTCCCGTAAAAGCGGTTTCTACGTGGTCACTTTTACCTGCAGTCATGTGCGGCTCGATGAAAGGAACGATGTGTAGGTGTGATTTCTCGCTGCTTGACATGCAAGGAACATCATTTGAAAGGTTGCATTTTGAATTCATAAGGTGACCATACCGATTTCAGGCCCTCTGTCCCGTTGTCTCCTGCCAGAGCAAAAATGTACCGGTTTTGCCTAGAGACCAAACGAATATAACTGATTTTCTCTGCCAATCAAGCCCGTGCGCAAGGAATAATTTTGGGGTTTCTAACTTGACTTTAATTTATAACAGGTTACGATTGAACGTGCATCTTCATCGTTGAAGCTTGTACTAACGGACCATCGTAATCGATTAGGTGAGGATGTACTGGAAAATATATTGCTAGTGAAGCTTAATCCCAACTTCCTCGAAGCAGCTGTAGACAATTTGCCGCTCTTTCAATACGAAGATGATGAATGAGAGTCGTAATTTTTTTTTAATTCAGAAAATCCTCAAAATGTATGTTAATTTGAGTATGGGGTGAAATATTAAAATGCCCTAATTTTTTTTCATATGGCCACTAAATGGAGTAAAAATACTAATTTTGAAATTGTGTTATTTTTTTCTGCTACTTAGCAGGCGACGGAAACAACGAAAGTAGAAAATTAAAACGCCAAGATGAAAATCAAAAAATACCACAAGGCTTGTCCAGGCGCGCAGCCAGGGGGGGTTTTGGGGGTTCAAACCCCTCCCCCCCCAAATTAAGGAAAAAATACACCACACAGCTTACATTTCTACATCGCCGTCCTACAAACTCTTTTATTAAGTTTTATGATGCAATAATTTTAGTTCTTGACCGAACTTCCTCTTGGAATGATCAAAATGTGTCAAGTCAGTCTAATTTATTAAAATGTGCCTTACAAAAAGGCGAATTTCTTATATCTCTTCATTGTATAAACCAAGTTTTTAGTTACACATTTGTTCTATGTAAATATTTACAAGGTAGAAACATTGATCTCAAATATGCTGTTGTCCTAGCAGATATATGCTTAGAGAATATTCAAACCTTAAGAAGTAACGCTGAGGAAGAATTTCAGAAATTGTTTAAAAACGCTGAGAAGCAAGCTTTATCAAGCGGACTTATTTTGCAAAAACCTAGGCTCGCACATTCACAGGACCACGAAGCACATTTTCATACTAAAAGTGTTGAATATTATTATCGTATTTCCCTTTATTTACCTTTTGTGGATGCATTTATTGTCAACTTAACCAATCGCTTTTCAAAACACAAGGATATTCTTCTTGGTTTTCAAGTTTTATTTCCTCAAAGCGATACTGCAAAAGTTGATGATTTTTTAGACAAATTTAAAAAACTCTTTCAGTTTTATCAAGATGATTTAGAGGGAAATTTTGATGATTCAAAAATGGAGCTCACTATTTGGTATAAATTAATTAATAATTTAGAAAAAAATGAAAGACCAAAAACAGTGTTTGACGCTATAAAATTTTGTAAAAAAGATATTTTACCAAATATTTTTATTTTATTAACTATTTTGGCTACTCTTCCAATAACCACATGTGAAAATGAGAGATCGTTTTCAACTCTCCGCCGACTCAAAACTTATCTTAGATCTACAATGACAGAACAGAGGTTAAATGCCTTAGCACTCCTCCACGTCCATCGAGATCTTACTCCCAGTGTAGAGGACATACTAAATAAACTTGCTGAAAGCAAGCGCAGACTTAACATTGCACTTTAAATTGAATAAGTTCCTTCGAAAATACTTTTTTTTACTTTGTACACCTTATAAAAATGTAAAATATTTATGTAAATATATTTTAATTATATATTTTGTAAGCTTTTTACGAAAATAAAAACAAAAAATATTTAGAAAAATTTTCTGCGAACCCCCCCCAAATTGAAATCCTGGCTGCGCGCCTGGGCTTGTCCAAGGCTACTGCGATAGTAATTTTTAAAGAAATGAAAATAGACTGCTGCTTGAACTTCGGAATTTGCCATAAGTTTCAGTTCAGTCACACGAAAAATAGTCGAAGCAGTCGGCTTTGAAGTGCTTCGAAATCTATCAGTGTTCGTTTATTTGATTTTGCTTTTACTGCGACAGTTCAATTTTCAGAAGCATAAGCATAAGCAGTCGTTCGTTTTCGGCTTATGAAAAATTTTAAATGCGCAGTTAAGCAATAATTTTATGACTTTTGCTACTTTGACTGAAGTTATTCAATCACTGGTTAATTTATCAAAATTGACGTATGAAGAACTTCGGGAATTTATGGATTCGGTATAATGAAGAAGATGATGATTTTAGTAGTGAAGAGGCAATCGCATTCCAAACTGCAAGCTACCGCTAGACCACGCAATAAAAAGACAGGAACGTGGGTTTTCGTCAGAGTACGTTGGTTCTGCTTATGGAATAGACATAACCACTGTTCTTTGGAAAGACAGTAAGTCGGTCAGACTGGCATCAACTTATGTAGGGTCGAGCCATTTCGAAGACAAAACGCCAATCAGCAAGTCGCCAAAGCTAAGCGATTTGACAGAAAAAGCAAGCAGCATATTGAAGTCACCTGCCCACATATAAGTCGCGAATATAACAAACATATGGGCGGGGTTGACCTCATGGATGGTCTAATGGGGCGATACCATATAAGAGCTAAAACCCGTGATGCGATGACTCGTTTATTTTACCATTTCATTGACATGTCAGCAACGAATGCATACATTGTCTACCGTCGAAATTATTTGGAAAAGCTGGAAGATTCAAGTGATGACTCAGCCAATCACCATAAATTATTGAAGCTACCTGGATTCCGTGAACAAATTGCTGCCGGTCTTGTAAAATTTGGCCAAAAACGTTTGGTGGGTCGCCCATCAAGTGCGTCAACAACACCACACAATTCTCCACCTGTAAGTCGACCGTCCACTCCGCTGTCTACTACTTCGAGCGTTGGCCGGAGATCAGTCCATCCAGTTGATGACATTCGTTTCGACGGTTCCAATCACTTTCCGAAGTGGCTCGAAAAAAAAGGCGGCAAGAAACGGTGTAAACACTGTAAGGCCTCGCAAACTCAGTGCATTTGCCAAACATGCAATTTGCATTTATGCTGCGAAGAACTGTTTTGTGGACTACCGCACTATAAATAATTAATTTTACCGCATAAATACATTAAGTTTTCCTGTTTTTTCAATAAAAACTATTCAAACATGAAAAAAATATATAGGTCAACTTTTTTTCACCTAAACCGACAACAGTGCCCTGAGGCACTCTTCCATGTTTTTGATCTATAGGCTAACTAAAACATCAAAATAACAATCTGACAAATCCAGTAAGTTCCTTATATCCTATTTATGGAAGAAAAAAATTCCCAACAATTTTGGCCCGCTATTTCAATTTTGCCGGTTAGAGGGTTAATTTGGACTATAGTGAGGACATGCTATTATGCAATTTATGACATTTTCCTCTTCCACACAGGGTTGATTTTTTAAGGAAATGAAGCAAAATGATTTATGTATCTCTGATTTAGGGTTGATAGCAAAAACATAAATAAAGCAATGCCTTTTTAGTTGTTAATTATTCGGCAGCTATTAAAGATGACGCGCGATTATTGAGCTGAAAGAATTTGAGTTTTGAAAATGAATTTAAAAAAAGAATTGGTTGAAAGTATTCGAGAATGCATTGGTCTCGTAATGGAGATAGATTCCGACGATAGCGATGACGTACTTATGTACATATGTGTAAGTACATGCAAATAATCATTAAGATAAAAATTTAATAAAAATTTATTCAAGGGTTGGCTGATTTAGGTGAAAGAGTCATTGAGATCCCAATCAAAAGGCGAAAGAAATGTACGTGGGTGAAGGAGTGGAGGAAATGCAAACAAAGCCGTAGCTCTTATGCGTTTTTAACAACGGAGTTAAATGTCAATGACGAAAACAGCTACAGAAACTACCTACGGCTGTCTAAGACTAATTTTGATTATTTGTTATCGTTGTTCGCAAGTGAAATCCAGAGGTCCGACACACGCTTAAGGGAAGCTATTCCCGCGGAGGAAAAATTAGCAATTTGCTTGCGATTTCTTGCCACAGGTAAATCACATAAAAATTGTTTGAAAATAATTAGTTACAAAATTGATTCATAGGGGAATCTTATCAAAGCCTAAACTACCAGATGCGGGTGTCTACAGCGTCTATATGCAGAATCGTGCCTGAAGTTTGCAAAGCGTTGAAATGGCAATTTCCAAACTG
>CM035807.1:27446398-27462863 GCA_020466095.1 Chlorops oryzae | reverse complement strand
GTTCACAATGTCAACTCAAAACTTCTTTTTTTTTTTTAATAAAAAAAGCAAACCAAATTGACATTTCCGGAACTTGCATAAAATGTGAAAAAGCCACTTAAAAGCACGTGCGTTTGAGATGAGCCACATATTAAACTCACTAATGTTAATATGTATATAAATATGTGTACACATACAAACATCACATATCCATCTTAGCGTTGAGTGGAAAATAAGTTCAAAGTTATTAAAAACTTGTGACGTTAACAAATATTACGGGTGCGGGGAGGAACTTTTCCTGTGGCACGTGCGAAAAGTTTTCCCGTCTGCTGTCACTCTCGGGCTTTCATGTCGCAGCCTGACAGCTAAGCTCAGCTCAGATCATTTGCCAAATTAAATATGCTTGATATTTAGGGAAAAAGTTGTTTTTATTAAATTTCAAAAATTTTCTCATTTGCATTTGAATTCACATAACATATGACGGCAGAAATTGTTTTCAATAGGATCAAAATTAACTTCTGTTTCTGACGGAATTTGTACCCAAATACAAGTGAAATCCATCGAAAGCTTATTAAATAAGATTTAAAAACATACCCAAGCGACACAGATATCAAATTTGGAGAGTATTCTTAGACATAAAACTCTTTGAATGCTCTTTAGAAGGTCTTTGAAAAACTTAATGTCTTTGAAAACTCTCTGAAAAGTATAATAAAAACTTAAAAAAATATCTTGTCTCAAAAAACTCTTTCAAACGTCTTTAGAATACTTCAAAAATCGGATGTCCTAGAAAGCTCTCAATAAACTCTTTGAACAGCGTCCGAAGACCGATTTCCGATAACGTTTTTTTTTAACTCTTCGGAAACTCTCATATTGGTATTTCAAAGAGGTAACACATATATATTTAGAAAACTCTTCAAAACACATTTTAAAGAGCTTTGTGAGAGTAGACCTCTATATTCCTGTTTATAAAGACCTTTCAGAGATTTCCAGTGACGTCACGTCTTTGGAAACTCTTACAAAGAACTTATTGAGAGGGAAAAGTGAGTCATTAGATTTTATTGCTTGTTTTTGACATTTTTTCTCATTTACGCAGGGTTGACATTAACAAGTGAGAACCGAAATAACAAAAGCAAAATAAAAATGCAACTCTTACCAGGGTGTTATTTAGATTGAAACAAAAAAGTCCTGATGCAACTCTAAGCTTGTCTGCTCACTATTGAGATGTTTAACTTTTCAGAAGGTCGTCAAAAGACATTTGGAAATCCGCCATCTTTTTGGAACGAAGTTGCATGATTTTATTTCTAAATAATCAACCAAAACTTTTTTATGCTTTATTAAAATGTTGATTTCAAATTAAGAAGGGAAAATGCCTGAAATAAGTTTTCTATTATTACAGAATAAAATTTAAAAAAAAAATCGGAAAGAAAATTTAAAAAATAACGATTTTTAAACTTAAAAATTTTTGCAAAACAGTAATATTTTAAAGGCGCGTGAAAATTTAGTGGGGTAGAATATATCATATTGCCGATGAACTGATCTCCGTTTTCATTTTTATGTTCAAATAATCGAGATATTTCATTACAATTTTTCATATTTTTTTATTACATTATAATCTTCACACATGTCCATTTGGGTTCAAAATATTTTCAACATTGAATATGTAGGACGTCTTTTGTGTTTCTTTTTAAAGAAAAAGAAATAGGATATATTTTATAAAACGTATGAGCATATTTGCGTCCCTATCACGCATACTGACTGATGATGACATAATAATTCAGTCTTTCAAAGAACTCTTAAAGATGTTTTAAAGATCTTTCAAAGAGTTCTCAAAGACTTCCTAGAGAGAAAACTGATTGTTTTTGAAGTCTCTAAAAACTCTCATAAGGCCCCTAAGCCCCGCCTTTTTGCGTCCTTTTAGTCTTTAGAAGGTCTTCAAGAGCGCTCAAAGAGCTTTTCTGAGAGCATTAGCTCTCATTAATTAGTCTCTGAGCGCTCTTGAAGACCGTTTAAAGACAAGTTGTGTCGCTTGGGTAGTCCTATATGAGCTTTGACAATTGCAAAAGAAGAGTATATCTTTGAGGGAACAAAATCGAAGGTCATAGGTCATTCCGTTTGCAGACAATTCGAGATGAATTCTTGGAAAAACAAGTTATTTTAAATAAATGCGAGCGGTGCTTGTGAGCTCCTTTATTAGAAATTAAGCTTCTTTTTCCGAAAATATAAAGGAATTCCAGGAACCAACCCAGAAGGATATTAAACGATTAGTTCGGGCACGCGAACATGCTGGGAGCTTACGTGCCTCCCAATATAAAAGGCACAGAAGAACTTATTAAGCTATAATTTTGAGGCTTATGAAAACACCATAAGCCTGGCTTAATTGAATGAGTAGTGAACAAAAGAAGAAGAAAAATACCTAAAGAGTATTTCTCAGACTCTAATTAGCCATTTTACTGGGGCAATTAAAATATTCAACTTATAAAATTCGCAAAATAATTGCCTGAAGGTGTCTTATTAAAAGCTTTTCATTTATGTAAATAAGCGCAAAAATATTGCCACTTTCATTGTTATCTAAAGACTTAACAGGTCGTTGACTGCACACGGAATGGAACAGCACGTGGCATAGTCCTGAGGACATCCGGAGAACTCTTTTTATGTCTAGAAATTTCCCCCAAAACAACATGGAAATTCTGTATAAATTCGAGTACACATTCGAATTTTCCCTTGCAGGAAATGTTACGGGTGCTAGAGTCACTCCTGCACTGTTGTCCATGTCATCAGTACTAGTACCCGTGACATTACGTTTTCCTATTGACATTTTGTATGAACGTATACGCAAGGGGACACCAGTCGACGCTGGAACTAGTGATGCAGTAGAGGCAACGGGCTAGAGAGCCCTGTGATTCGCGTACATCAAATTTATAACATGAATGGTCAAGATAATCGAACTGTAGACGCCCTCGTTGACCATGTCAATAGTTAGATTCTACTGTCTGTGTCTCTGGTGCGTTTTTGTCTTTGGTACATTACTGGTGGCATAGGGGTCAATTGGCTCAACATTCACTACAGGGAAGATTCAACAGCGACAAGTTCAAATCGTTTTGCCACATTTTGTTTTTTACTTATGCGTGTTTTTTTTTTGTTCTCTTCGTTTTCTCTATACTGTTGAGCTGAATTTTCCTGCCGCTGTTTATAAGGAATTGTAAATTAAGTTCTGTTTCGTGTACTTTGCGCCGCATTATCACGCATTACAGTGTGTTGCCTGATGACACAAGAACGCACAGTCTCCATGGACCTTTTAATGTCACAAACAATTTACAAAATGTAACACAAAAACCAAACACAGAGAGTGGGAAATGGAAGAAGAAGAAAAAACAACGAAGTGAGTCGAGCTTTTCTGTACTGTAGTTCGTTCTGCTCGCACCAGGTTGAAGGAGTTGAAAGCGCTCGATTTTTGGTACTACAAAATTTAAATTGTTTTTTCGATTTTTCCCTCCTTTTTTGCCCCACCAGAATCATTGTTTCTTCTTTTTTTCTGCTTTTACATGATTTTTCTTTTCTTTTATATTTATTTTTTCACTAAAAAAAATTTTATTTTTTGGTATTTTTTTATGTTTTATTTTTCATTCTTTGTTAGTATTTGCAGGTGCACGACGCTTAATGTGTCTAGTGTTGAAAAGCCGACACAGCACGCCCTCGCAATGGCAACATTAAATACCGTTTATGTTCCTTGATGTTTTCTTTTTGTTTTCTCTTTTTGTCTTGGCAACATTAAAAGCATCGGAAGGGGTGAAAAATTGCTCACAAAAAGGAAATGATTTCCTTGAATTTTTGTTTCCATTTCGCAATGTTTAAGCGCCTTACGAACGAATTGCTTTGGGGCAGTTGAGAAAAGAAAAAAAAAACAATATTTTTGGAATCTTTCTCCTTTATTGCCTTAACGAAACTATTTTATTTCATGTTTCAGGTTTTAATTAAATTTGATCGAATGAAAGTTCTCTCTTCGGAACTTCCGAGTCCATAAATAATATTCGTCGATAGTTTTATAAGAAACTTTTCAATATCTTTTAGTCTTCCATAACAAATTCTCTACGCTTCAGTTTTAGATTTTTCAGCAAAGAAAGTTGCCAAAAGCATTTGATAAGACATGGAGTTCGTTTCCTGGATTTTTGTTTTGTTTTTCCCCACATTTTTCTTCCTTATTCGTTTTCGCTTTTATGTGAAATTTAAGGCGGAGCAGTAAAAACTGCATAAACGCGTAAAAGCTATAAAACTCACATTGGCATCTTAAATTGATGTGTCCTTGGCAATTCGCGTGCGGAACAAACAATAAACAGTCAGCGAAAAGGACGGGCGAAAAACACGCAAAAAATTCTGAAAATCAGGGGAAAGAACAACGACGAGGAGGGAAATTGAGTGAGCGGAAAAACTAGCTACGAAACGAAATTAGTGTCAAATAGTTATGGCAACGGTATGCCAGATTCAAGGAACGCTACAAAAGTGCCAAAAAACAAAGCAAAACCAAGCCCGAACATCTCGAGAGTAGATAGACACCCAAGGACTCCAGCAACTCGAGGAGCAACGCCAGCTGCTTATGACGACGGCGATGGTGATTGCGATGGCGCTGTCGCTGGCGATGGGGAAAAAAGCGTTACGGGGACACAAAAACTTTGTTTTGAATTTTGATATAAACAATTTTTGTGTTGAAGCTTGAATGAAAAAGTATAGAGCAGCGAAATTATTGCTGTGTAAAAACGCTTGTCATTTTTCGGTGCAGCAGATGGAGTTCGGTGTTTAGAGAAGGAAAATGTCAGCAATTCCAGCATTAAAGTGCAAATCCAAATGGGTGTGTTTTGCTTGTTGTTGAGGAGAAATAAAGGTAACCTTTCGGTTGAATGGATTGCATAATTCGACAAATGTACAAATGCAGTCGAAACTCTCTAAAAAGAAGGTTCAAGGGACCGAAAGAAAATTCATTATAGAGAGTTTCGGCTTTATATGTATATAGGTACATACCTATATATTAGTGTCCGACCGAAGGTGGATTTTTAGCCGAAGCCGAAGCCGAACAATCGGCAGAGTTGAAGACTTCGGCCGAAGACCGAAGGCCGAAGCCGAATGCAAAAAAATTTATAGTAAGGAAAGAAAATCAGTCTTTATTCATTTGACAAGAACAAAAAAAAACCGCTCAAATTTTCTCTAAATTCTTTCGCTTTAGTCGCCCACAAAGTGAGAATTTACGGCAGTAATTCACTAGTGTAAAAGGTCTCAATGACCCGAGTACAAATATTTGTATTTATTTTGCAAGCCCAAAGCACGCCCAAACTGGGCCCAAATAATGAACAGTATCGCGCCCAAATCGAGCCCAAAACGGGCATGGGTAGTGAACAAACGCGCCCAAAATCGAGCCCAATGCGCGCCCAAATCAAGCCCAAATGTAGCCCAAATGGGCCCAAATTAAGAAAAAAATTTAAAAAAAACGAGCCCGAAGCACTTTCGAATTTAATATTTCCTCTCGGCACAGCCTTGCACCCGTCTTCGACGCTGGCTGCACGACTTGAACTAATCGTTGACGACACTTGCGAGACTAAAGCATAGGTGGCGTCGATGCAAAATCCATACAAATGTCGCGAGTTTCGTGCACGACACTTTGCAGGACATGTCATTCATGAAGTCATGCATCCCATGCGTGGAGGAAGTCATACATGACTGGTATTCCGTAATGCAAACATGAATAAGTTCTTACAATTTTTTAAAAATTTCAATAAAACGCTTATTTGACATGACATTGTAATATTTATTATATGTATATACATACATATATAATTCTTCTTCTTCTTGCGTGTTTAACTATCCCGGTCTATCCCGGGGTCCGCAAGTATATACATATATAATTGATTATATTAAATCTATTTAATAACTATTAACAAATCAACATAGAACGTGATTGCCAAACGAAATGCGAATGTCAAAATCGGCTTAGTTATAATAACGATGTCTTCGAAGACTTCATGCACGATTTTGTCTTGAACGACCGATTTCCGAAAGTGTTATTATTATTATTATTCTAATTATACGTATTATTATTATTATTATTTGAGTATTGCGCCTTAATGAATTAAGACGCAATCTTAAAAAAAATAGAGAGGCAGTAGCTTCTGAGTCTATCGGCCCTTGAATTTCTTGAAATAAACCTAAAACGGGAAAAATTAAAATAAAAAAATTCCGGCCTTAACAAGGCCCGGTGGTGTACACACATTTAATATCAAATATTGTTTTTCCCTATTTAAAATTCCAAATACCTTTTGTTTTTAAAATTGTTAATTTCTAGATTTTGATCTCCCTCGTCGTGGGATTTGAATCCCGGAACTCTCGACTGGTGGTCGAGTGCTCTTCCTCGACACCGTCTTTGCCAAATTGAAAATACTGGATTTTTTACGTTTATAAGTTTAAAGTCAAATTGTCAAAACTTTTCATAATTTTTTCAATTTTGGGCTTGATTTGGGCGCGCATTGGGCTCGGTATGGGCACGTTTTTGTTAGATTTGTGCTTGGTTTGGGCTCGATTTGGGCGCGATACTGTTAATTATTTCGGCCCAGTTTGGGCGCGTATTGAATTTTGGGCTCAATTTGAGCTCGATTTGGGAGCGTTTTGATTTTTTGGCGTCATTTGGGCCCGCTTATTTTTACTCGGGGAAGCAATTGAAAATCTATCGTGACTTTTTTACTTCCATTAAAATGCAAAAATATTCGGCTAAAATATTCGGCGTTTTCTAGCCGAAGCCGAAGCCGAAGCCGAATATTAAGAATTGGCCGATTATGCCGATTACCGAAGCCGAAGCCGAACCTTCGGTCGGACACTACTATATATACAGGGTGCCGCGTAGCAATTGATTTTTTACAGAGGTAGTCGTGGTCAACAAAAAATCGTTTGAGTGTAGGGTTTTAAAAGTAACCCTAATGAATGACAAGGCGAAAAAAAGAAATTGTCAGTAGTCTGAGAAACTAAACGTTGCATTTCCGAAAAAAAAATTTTATACAGTTTAACAGCCAGTTGTCAGGACTTTTGAAGGATATAAAGATTTAAGATGATTTTTTGTAGCTTCAAGGATTTTTGGCCATCAAAATGAAAATTTCGTAATTTTTTTCATATTTTTTTTACTTTGGAAGCCATTTTGGTATGAAAGAAATCTTACAAACATATCTTTCATATTTGTTCTTGAATCTCAGGTAAATTCCCTTTCAAACCGTATTACATATGTCATACTTTAATTGTAATCTTGTCCTACAAAGATAGGTATTTCAAAACGAACGTTATGTGGAGATAGCTCAGCTCCTTCAATAAGAAATCTGTCTTAAGACTGAGACACATCAATGTGGATAAATCAAACCAAATACCCTGGTTCCGTTGACCAATTCGGAATACAGTGTACTCTATCCTTGCGGCCACTCCTCATCACCGGACAGTCCTCTTAGACGGACACTTTTTGGGAATGCTCTAGGATTCCTGATTCTCAAAACGTTTCCTATTGAGCGGACACCTCTGTTAAGCGGAAATATTTATCGGTCCCGTAGGTGTTCGCTTTAGAGAGAGTACACTGTATATATAGTTTTTTTTTTTTTTTGTTTTTTTTTTTTATCTACTTCGAATGGTTTTGGGACATTACCCGCGTTCGCACGACAAACGCAATCTACCCCTGACACATATTTCGTGGCGGGTATAAAAGAAAGCCTCTTGAGCATGGAAGCAGGCAGCACTTAAGTCGTTAAAATCCGAACCCGTGCCAATACCTGTGAAGCAATTGCCTAGCATGACTCAATCGTTTGTATATTGGCTGCGCAATTTTTCAATTGAAATTCCCGAACACTCTTATTTTTCATCCTTGGAGCTCGTAATAAATGGCATTTGTCGTCTTAAGGACCACTCAATCAAGGGAGTCTCTTACAGGTGCTGCCGCATCGATGCCAAGACGAATGTTTTATTAACGGTTTAACTGAAAAAGAAATTCTGATTTGTGGCTAAAGCTTATGGAAAATAAAATACTCGTTTTCAATAACACGTTTTTCTACTTTTCGAAATCGATTCATTTTTGCGACTTAAATCCTTTTGATATTTACAAACAAACAACTTTCATCCGTGCATACACACGTACATATGTATGTGAGAATGTGGCGGCAAAGAATTTTTTTGATTTATTGACTTATTTTTGTTGAGGACTCTTTTGAGATTTGCGGCTTTGTAATTTTTTAGCTTTTCCCCACCTTCAAAAAAATAAAAATAAAAATAAAAATAAATAAGGAAATTCTACATTGTGCTACGCATCACTATGAAGATCAATAAAAATCCCATTGTTACTTGTTTTTGTGTGTGGCTTCTTGAGATTTTTCACAGAAATATCAACGCAACTTTAGCGTAAAAGAACACCATATGTCATTGAGCATACACGGCTTAAGTAAAAGCACTCATACGCAGCGCTGTACCATAAACCCTGCAGTATTGAAGAGTTCAATTTACCAAAAGCGAACACTCTGAGGCTACTCAAAATACGACTAGTCAAAATATATAGTATTTTATGTTCGAGAAATGGCCAGACCTTGAGTAGCAACAAGCGATCTAGAAGAAGAGCAGTTAAATTATTTGACCAAGTGGTACATAGGGGACAATTGACCTAAAATTCAATATTTGAGGTCTACTCGTAGAGTAGCCAAATGTAAGAGTGGATATTTTCCAATGACAGCTCAATGTTAGAAAAAACAGTTTAAAGCATTGGTTAGCAAATTAAGAGGGAGTAATCTCGGTACTTTTGTGACTAGTCGGGGAGTAGCTGGAGAGTAGTTGGATCCACTGCAGGCAATCTAAAGGAGAAGTTCAGCTTCACAAAACAAATAAGAGTGAAACACTAATACACTGACGAAAGCGAAACAAACCTGCGATAGAAGCAAAAAATTTGTCAATTCATAGAAGGCCAAAAGTTAAGGAAAAGGAGACTGAAAGAAAAACGAAAGGCTGAAGCAACGCCATGGAAGAAACGTGAAGGATAATTTCCGAGAAGTCCGATTGGCAATCCTACTTCATTGGCATAAACGCATGCATGCATGAATTAGGTCATCGTTTTAGCGAATGTTTTATACAATTTTTTTCCTTCTTTTTGTTAGCATAAAACAAAAAACGAGCAAACAAAATGAATACGAAATAAAAATAAAAATCAAATGAAAGGGAGAAAAGGGAAACATGAAAAGCACACAACGCCCACATTTCAAGCACTTGCAATCCATGTTGTTCCCTTATGTGAAACTCAAAATTGTTTCTTCCTATCTTTTTTTTACATTTCAAACTGAATTCACTTCAAACGGACTCTCACAGCCTTTGATACGAGATGGCGTAATCGTTCATTTTATTACTTTTACTTTTTCGAATGTTTATTTTTTTTCCTTCTCTGCCATTAATGAATTAAAAATGTCGATGTGCAGTAAAAGGCTTTAACGATTACAAATCTATAAAAGGCTTTAGCGATATTGACACTGCGGCTAGCAAATAAAATTGTTTGTTTTCATGAAATTAAAAAAAAAATTAAGTTTTATGGATTAAAACAAAATGGAGAAATTTTATCCTTTTATTTGTCTATCATTGATAATTTGGAAAGCTCTGATATGGACTTGAATTGGTGAAAAATATTGATCCTTAAAGTGGAATACCGACTGTAGCCGTAGGCACAGCTGCTGGTGGATAAGATTTTCGTTAGAGAGGTTAATTCAGTGATTCAGAAGGAGACCGAGCATTTAATGTGTGCAAAAGCCATTTTACTGTTGTGCAAAGGTGTTTCTTTAGGAAGTTTCCGGTAGATCTTGCGTAGTTTAAACATATGTGTTTTTCAATCTTTCTCCATGGCTTTATTTGACTTTGATGTCAATTCATTGAGTGTTCATAGCGTGTTTTATTGAACCAAATACTTATATGCTACTTTATTTTTACTTTTGCTACGTCATCAGTGATTACAGCTCGGGACATTGCATCCTTTCGGAAAATAGTAAAGGAAATATTTCTTATACTCATATAAATAAGCTGATATATCCTCAGGATTGAAAATTCCATTTGTAGAAATTCAATTTCAGCGACTTTTGAATACTTTTCTTCCCTAGGACTCAGCGGAATTGTGAAAAATTTTCTAGTTTATTTTGGCAACACTGGTTACGAGTGACATAAATGAAACTTACACAGGACTTTCATTCTAAGTTTTTGTCAGAGTATTACGTTTAAAACCACTTGAGAATGAACATTTAAAATTCATATATCTGATCCGCTGCGAAGGTTGTGGACTTGGGTGTTTAAACTCCCCAAGCGACACAACTTGTCTTTAAACGGTCTTCAAGAGCGCTCAGAGACTAATTAATGAGAGCTAATGCTCTCAGAAAAGCTCTTTGAGCGCTCTTGAAGACCTTCTAAAGACTAAAAGGACGCAAAAAGGCGGGGCTTAGGGGCCTTATGAGAGTTTTTTAGAGACTTAAAAAACAATCAGTTTTCTCTCTAGGAAGTCTTTGAGAACTCTTTGAAAGATCTTTAAAACATCTTTAAGAGTTCTTTGAAAGACTGAATTATTATGTCATCATCAGTCAGTGTGCGTGATAGGGACGCAAATATGCTCATACGTTTTATAAAATATATCCTATTTCATTTTCTTTAAGAAGAAACACAATAGACGTCCTACATATTCAATGTTGGAAATATTTTGAACACAAAAGGACACGTGTGGAGATTATAATGTAATAAAAAAATATTAAAAATTGTAATGAAATATCTCGATTATTTGAACATAAAAATGAAAACGGAGATCAGTTCATCGGCAATATGATATATTCTACCCCACTAAATTTTCACGCGCCTTTAAAATATTAATGTTTTGCAAAAATATTTAAGTTTAAAAATCGTTATTTTTTAAAATTTCTTTCCGTTTGTTTTTTAATTTTATTCTGTAATAATAGAAAACTTATTTCAGGCATTTTCCCTTTTTAATTTGAAATCAACATTTTCATAAAGCATAAAAAAAGTTTTGGTTGATTGTTTAAAAATAAACAACATGCAACTTAGACCCAAAAATATGGCGGATTTCCAAATGTCTTTTGAAGACCTTCTGAAGAGTTAAAGGTCTCAATAATGAGCAGACAAATTTAGAGTTGCATCAGAATTTTTTCGTTTCAAGCTAAATAACACCTCTGGTAAGAGCTGCATTTTTATTTTGCTTTTGTTATTTCGGTTCTCACTTGTTAATGTCAACCCTGCGTAAATGAAAAAAAAGTCAAAAACAAGCAATAAAATCTAATGACTCACTATTCCCTCTCAATAAGTTCTTTGTAAGAGTTTCCAAAGACGTGACGTCACTGAAATTCTCTGAAAGGTCTTTATAAACAGGAATATAGAGGCCTACTCTCACAAAGCTCTTTAAAATGTGTTTTGAAGAGTTTTCTAAATATGTTTGTGTTACCTCTTTGAAATACCAATATGAGAGTTTCCGAAGAGTTAAAAAAAACGTTATCGGAAATCGGTCTTCGGACGCTGTTCAAAGAGTTTATTGAGCGCTTTCTAAGACATCCGATTTTTGAAGTATTCTAAAGACGTTTGAAAGAGTTGTTTGAGACAATATATTTTTTTAAGTTTTTATTATACTTTTCAGAGAGTTTTCAAAGACATTAAGTTTTTCAAAGACCTTCTAAAGAGCATTCAAAGAGTTTTATGTCTAGGAATACTCTCCAAATTTGATATCTGTGTCGCTTGGGTCTGCCCTTATTAGGACTCATAGAGGAGGTTATAATTTAGAATTTAAATTGTAAAACAAAAAAATCGAATATAACTATTAAAAAAGAATTTCCTGAAAAACGGCTGATCCGAGTCTGCCATGAATAAACCATAAGTCTCAGTAGAATTTTTGATTGGGCTATGATCGCCAAGTGTTTATTAAGACTTTTCTTATCGGAGCAATTGACAATTGGTCATCAGACCATAAACTTCTTGCCTCTAGAATTCAAAGAAAAAAAAAAACTTCTTCGATCATGATCAACTGTTGCCAATTTTTTCATGGAAATTGAATATTCTATGAACGATAGTAATGGTGGAAGAATTTCTCCGACTGTGTTCCAAGGACTATTGTGCCAACGATTAATAACTGTCACATATCAAGCGACACGATGACTTTAACAAAAGGTTCAGTTCTATAAAAAATGTCACAAAACATCTACTTTGAAAACGGGAAATTTAAAGCTAAGAAACGATCCTTCGAAGGAGTGAAAAAGTAATTCTAATATATTATAATCCCATGACGCGTTACCAAAATCCTCCGAAACGAATGGACCGAATTGTAAGAAATTTTTTTTGCACATTGGGTAAGTCTGAGAAAAGAACAACATTTATTGTTCATATTCGTAAACCTCAACATTTGGTCCCATTGAGCAATTTTCAATTTAAATACTTACCCGCCCTCAGTGGCGGACTAGAGTGTCATGGAGCCCGGGGCTTATATAGTGATGGGGCCCCTGATGCTATATTTGGTGCAGTTTTTTGAAATAAGGAATAGCTGCTAAAGTCAATTTTTATTAGAACAATATAAATTCTTTCAAAGGAATGAACCACAAAGGAAACATTTTATATATGAGCCCTTGATTTTGAAAGTGGTAAAAGTCAAAAATTTTATTAAGATATCATATAATTAAATTTTTTATTTTATAAATTTTTTAATTTTAAAGCAATTTTACGGGAAACATTTTTTTTTAAATATTTTGATCATATTTTATTTGGACGCTCGGGGCCCGTTACCAGTTGGGGCCCGGGGCTATAGCCCCAGCTAGCCCTACCCTAATCCGGCACTGCCCGCCCTGTGAACAATGTTACTTAAAAAAAAACAACAACAAAAATTTTAGCCGTTACGTCTTATTTCCAAAATTATCGGACTGGTTTTTTATTAAAATGGAGACACATTTTTTATTAAACGTCGTGAAAAAAGAGGGAGACAGAAGGATTCAAAGAGATCTGCTTGAAGTTGGTAACTGATTTTTCATACATTATTTTCTCTTGAGGCGGTACGAAGTTCGAGGGATCAGCAAGTACTTGTATAATGTTCGGAAAATATTCCTAAGTGGGAGCGGTTTTAGGCAACTGAAACCCTAATTAGCCACTACCAATACAAACTATTATTTTCTTAACACCGTGAAGAGCCGGCCTTTCAAACTTCAGTTCCTCCGTTACTGTTTTCTATAAAGTTTTCATTCCAAAAAACAAAAAATTTTTATTTAATGTTTTTACATTTTGAAAGGACATCGTAAAGAAAAATATTTAATACAGTAAATAGTATTTTCACACTTTCCTCAAGGGTTATTGTGAATTTTCACACTCGACCCGATCTCCATAAAAGCGTCTCTTCATGTTCACTAGTAATTCCTTTTAAAACCCACTCGTCCTTAAGCTTAAAATGCTTTTCAATAGAATGAATTCAATGCAACTAACCATTTTTAGAATAATCACTTCATAATGATGAGATAAACCAGACTTAATTGCCCTCTGAGCTACTTAAATGTATCAGAGCTGCATCGAATGTACCTACATGGCACATCCGTAAATACTTGCTCCCTCCCATCGCTGACCACTGGACATACTGCACTTACATTATATTATATAATGGCCACATATGAAGGATCAATTCATTAAATGCAAATGCAAATGAGGTAACGAGAGTGCTTAACATTTAAATCGGTTTATTTTATTCATTTATAGGCCTCGGAGAGTAAAATGGCGGATGAAAAATATGTGAAATTTTCTCCTTTTTTTTCATTACACATAAGGTACGCATGTACTTAAGTACAGTTAAGCATATGAACATTCATGTGTGTATAGGTAAAGGGCATCGAGTGAGAGAGGGGAATGAATGAAGGCTTTAATTACATTTACACGTTCAGGACGCCAGTGAGAACTGCACATATTCACATAAAATATGATGTTTATACCCGACACACTCTGTGTCGAGGGTATATTGCGTTTGTGTGGTTGTGTGTAATACCCAGAACCAGTCGAGATAGACCATACAAAATATATATAGAAATGATCAGCGTCACCAGCAGATTCGATTTAGACATGTCCGTCCGTCTGTCTGTATACAGTTTTCTTATCGAAGGAGTTGAGCTATCTTGACAAAATTTGATATGCGTGCTCACGGCGACATGAGTAAGAACAAGTTCGAGAATGGACCCCATCGGACCATTTTTAGGGGTACCTCCAGTACTAGGGTCTGTTACGAAAATCACAAAAACTGCTCTAAAATATAAGTATTTCATTAAATTTTGATGAAATTTAATATTTGATCATGTTTCAAGGCAAGTAATACGATTTCCAAAAATTTTAAAAGTGGGCGTGGCAGAAGGGCGATTTTCGAAAATTGTCCCCTACACCCGAAACTAAAATGGGACTTGAACGAAATTTGGCACTTATGCTTCCTTTGTAGCCATAAACATCCTCCCAAAAAATTTCCTTGGTCGGTCTATTATTAAGGGTACCTCCAGTACTAGGGTCTGTCACAAAAATCCCAAAACTGCCTCAAAATCGGAGTTTTTCAAAATATTTTAATGAATCTTAGAATTTGAGTGTATATTTAAGCCTCTGATTAGAATTGCAAAAAAAAAAATGGAAAAGTGGGCGTGGCAAAGGGCGGTTTTCATAAAGAAATTTAACAAAAAACCTCTTGAATATTCTTACTTAGTGGTCCTGTTTTTTGGGCGTTGTTCAAAAATTATTTAAACATGTTTGTCTGTGTCGGGTATTTTATTGTCAGGCTCGCCTGACTATAACACCCTAACTTGTTTATTTTTGTAATGCGTATCGGGTGTAATTGTTGTTATTGTAACTTTCATTTGTAGTTGCTGTTTTTGTAGATATATAAACTTATCTTTAAAAAAAAATATCTTAATGAGAATGCTTTCAACGACGTAAGCTCAACAACCCCTTCTACTTTCGGCCATACAACGTACAGTGTTGTGAATCCATACATTTCTTGGCAAAAAAATAGAAAGAGTTGCCCCAGAGCAACAAAATTTGGCATGGACGTTTCTTTCGATGAGATTAAGAGAATTTGAAAAAATCCCGAAAATCTGAACACACCAACACTCCATCCCCCATATAACGGGATTTTCTAAAATCGGCATTTTTGAACCTATGGACTTGAAATTCAGCATACGGGTTATCTTTCACCTCCAATAAAGGAATAAGTTATACATTTTTGAGTGCCACGACCACTCAAAGTAAAGAAAAAACTCACTTGCCTATATCTTACCAAGCAAGAAATGCGATTTGGCGAAAACAGCGAAATTGAAACACAAAACTCGTGCCGAAGTAACTGGTTATACCCGACACACTCTGTGTCGAGGGTATATTGCGTTTGTGTGGTTGTGTGTAACACCCAGAACCAGTCGAGATAGACCATACAAAATGTATATAGAAATGATCAGCGTCACCAGGAGATTCGATTTAGACATGTCCGTCCGTCTATCCGTCTGTCCGTCTGTCCGTCTGTTTGTATACAGTTATCTTATCGAAGGAGTTGAGCTATCTTGACAAAATTTGGTATGCGTGCTCACGGGGACATGAGTAAGAACAAGTTCGAGAATGGACCCGATCGGACCATTTTTAGGGGTACCTCTAGTACTAGGGTCTGTTACGAAAATCACAAAAACTGCTCTAAACTCGAAGTTTTTCAACATATTTTGATGAAATTTGATATTTGAACATGTTTCAAGGCAAGTAATACGATTTCCAAAAATTTTTTAAAGTGGGCGTGGCAGAAAGGCGTTTTTCGAAAATTTTCCCCTACACCCGAACTTCAAATGGGACTTGAACGAAAGTTGGCACTTATGCTTCTTTTGTAGCCATAAACATTCTCCCAAAAAATTTCCTAGATCGGTCCATTATTAAGGGTACCTCCAGTACTAGGGTCTGTCACAAAAATCTCAAAACTGCCTCAAAGTCTGACTTTTTTCAAATATTTCAATGAAACTTAGGATTTGAGGGTATATCTAAGCCTCCGATTAGAATTCCAAAAAATTGGAAAAGTGGGCGTGTCAGAGGGGCAGTTTTCATAAAGAAATATAACAAAAGTCGGTGTATTGTGCCCCCATATGGCCTTAAACACCTCTTGATATTAAAAATTATTTGAACACGTGTGTCTGTGTCGGGTATTCTATTGTCAGGCTCGCCTGACTATAACACCCTTACTTGTTTTAGATTGATTTCCACAATTTTGTTTTGTTCAGATGTCAATTTCTCCTTTTTTGTTCGATATGTAATGCTTTCCAAATCTTTATTATCCCTCTCACCCCTTTTTTGAGAAATCAAGCGATAATGTGTTATAAATATAAACATATAAGGGTGTTATAGTCAGGCGAGCTGGACATTACAATACCCGACACATAAATGTATGTTTGAACATTTCTTTAAACAGTCCAAAGCGTGCAAAGCG
>CM035807.1:27434844-27446298 GCA_020466095.1 Chlorops oryzae | reverse complement strand
AACAGTTGTCCTCCGCTGTTTCGTTCAGGCGGAGAAGTAGGGCTGCTGAGGCGGCTTTTGAATGATGAAAGTTAATTTGCACTACCTCCACCATCCTTGAACTGGCAGATGGCTGTCTGGTCCAGGTCATCCTCCCCAGACGAAAGGAGGGCTTCTTCTTGCTCTGAAGCCAGAACAATGTCGAAGAAATCCCCCGCTAGTTTCGAGGTCGAAGTGGTGCTGCCTCCGCCATCGGAGTGCAGGACCTACTCTTTCCCCGCCAGGTCCTCCGTTTGCTCGGCAGAACACGTAGTTCCCTGCTCTAGTGCAGAGGGAACGGATGCTGAGCCGCTTTCCGCGTTGCTCCCTTTATCACCCTTGTAGATGCGAAGGGTGGTCGACCGTAGTTGACCACACTCTTCCTCTCCCGCAATGGCGCGAGGGACCCTTCATTTAGCACGATGAGTGCCTCGCGCATGCTACCGCTGGGCTCACCAACCTTCACCACCTTCCAATCGTGGGTTGGGAGGTCAAGGTTGCTGGATGGTTTTCTCTGACATGAATTGATTCGTCTACATGCTCGACAATGGGGCGTTGTTCCCGAAAATTGCCCTGATTACTTTTAGCTTCAGTGCTCCTCTGACGACCTTACCGGTATGGGTGGCCCTGTCCGGCATCGCTCGGAGATTCATCACACGTACTGGGCCCCCTCACCACGTCGAGGTAGTAATCGCGAGGGACATTCTTTATGTCATTCCAGCTAAAATTTTCTATTACCCAGAGTTTTCCTTTTAGAGCTTTTATGTGTTGAAGTTTTAGAATAGTCAATGTAAATAGAAAAGTGTTGACGTTTTGGGGTGTTCACGGAATAGAGGGTTGACGTTATCCCCAGTGCACTGTACTATTGAAAATAAGTCCCATGAAAAGTTTCATCAAATTTTACGGAAGGGGCATGTTTTACCGTAGCTAGTAAATTTTTGGTAGAATGTTACTGCTTCATACGTTTTGAATTATTAAGGGGTTATTTTTATTTAAAACGCATAGATTTTTCCCCTTTTTGGGATTTTTATTATTAGGCAATCATTCAAATTTTCTTAGAAGTTTTTTTTAATGTTTTTTAATTGTTTTAATAAAAGCAAACAAAAAAAAAACACTGTTGTCCGATCTAAAAAAAAAAATCTAATGAATAATTGAAGGACAGCCGCGAATAACGTTGCAAACGCCAATTTTTGAAAAACCGTTTTTTTTTTTGCATATTCTCTTTGACATGCTTCTTTTACATTGCTCCAACAACAAAGCATCCAAAATTTTCCACCTTAGATCGATCAAATCGCAATTAGAAAGAGTCAGTCAGTCGAAGAACGTTGTAAGTGCATAACAAAATGATGCGATCTGAATTATCAAATTTAATTGACAAGTGCCACCGAGGTACAAAACGAAAAGCTAATGTCGAAAATTGGAAAGACAATAGAATTAAAAGGTTAAGAAATAGTGAAAAAGCTTATATTTCAAGAAAAAATAAGAGTTTACCTGAAAAAAACGCTCCTGACCAGGTAACATGGAATAACGTTTCAAGTGCACATAAAACTATGTTTCATTGAAATTATAATTTTATAGGTTTGTGATTGTCGATGTTGCTTTTATTGTAAAAGATTTAGCATACAGCACAATGAACAAATGGATTTTTTATCAAGTTTAATCGAACTGAAAGAGCCTAAAAGAAGAAGAGTCAAATACGGAATTTCGTACCGCAACGTAAGTGTTCATTACTTTTTGCTGAGCGGGAACGGTAGAAAAGAGCGAGTTTGCAGAAAAATGATTTGCCACACATTTCAGGTATGTAGATTTGCTAAAAAAAGGGGGAAATTCGAAAATTAATAATATGGTCCGATAGATGCGTTGGACTGAATAACAACTGGACCATGATTTCGTTGTGTCACAACCTTCTCACGAAGTACTTTTCTGAGATAAACCAAAAATTTTTAACATCTGGCCACAGCTTTCTTCCATGTGATCGAGATTTTGCTCTGATTGAGAAAAAAAAGAAAACCTCAAAACTTTTTATTCCAGAAGATGTATGTCGTTTAATTGAGTCTGCGCGGACATCGAATCCATTTAAGGTTCACCAAATGGGCCTAATTGATTTTAAAAATTTTGATGCTGGCAAAAACAATTTATATAAAGGCCCAAAATGCAAAATAACGGATGCCCGATGGCTTCAGATTTCAACCGATGATCCAAATATTCTAAGATTACGAAAAAATCGTAGTGTTACTAAATCATGGTCAATGTTTAATCTTTACTCTAAAAGAAACATAATACGGACAAATTATATAAAGCAGCTCCTTCGGGACAAACGTTTAAATTTTGCAATATTTTTGAAGTTTAGTTTTAAGTTATTGAAAAGAATTTTCGTTTCATACTGGTAATCGGTTCGCTCCACTTGCTGCAATTTCTGATGAAAATTCAACAGAAAATCAACCAAAAAAAAGTATTTAAACCGCCCCAAATCTATTTGCGCGAGCGGAGCTCGAATGCAATTGTTGACAAATTAGCTAATTTATTAGGAAATAGCAACTTTTACGTAGTTCCCTTAACTAGGGGTAATATCCATGAAACTAAAATTCAAACAAATACGGAAGACAGTTACCGAAAAGTTGTAAAAGGTTGAAGGAGCGAATAAATTTTTACACATACCAGCTAAAGAGTAGCAAAGGTATTACAGTGGTGATCAAAGGTATTGAAGCAGATGTTGACACAAACGAAATAAAGAGTGCGCTAGAAGAGAATGGTTTTCACGCAAGATCGGTTATAAATATATTTAACAAAGCTAAAATTCCTCAGCCTATGTTTAAAGTTGATCTGTTGCCGGACAACTTAAAGCTTAAAAAAAAACGAAATCCATCCGATATAAAAATTTGCAATTCCTGTTGCATCGTAAAATAACGGTAGAAGAGCCACATAAAAGAAATGGTCCCATACAATGTGCCAACTGCCAAGAATTTGGACACACAAATTCGTATTGTACATTGCGCACCGTGTGTGTAATATGTGGCGAGCTTCATCACAGCTCAGTCTGTGATAAAAAATCAAAAAATGATCGCAATTTACTTAAATGTAGTAACTGCGATGGAAATCATTCTGCAAATTTCAGAGGTTGTTAGTTTATCAAGATCTGAAAAACGAATCAACATTAAAAAGGAATCAGCTCGTAATCCTACAAAAAATATTACTGTTTCGGTACCATTCTCCTCTCACAACCTTAATTTGAACCCCGTAACTCCAGGAGTTTCTTATGCAAATGCACTAAAACCCGCGACCCCTATTAGTGCTCCTACTAACAACAACAGTAGTCTTGAGATAATGATATCTACTCTAACTCAAAGTTTGTCCCAATTTATGCAAACAATGCAAAGCTCACTCGACAGAATTGTGCAAATGCAAACACAATTAATGACAGCACTTTTGGCTAAAATATGAATTTCCTAAAAATTTGTGCCTGGAATTCGAACGGGTTACCCAAGCATAAGCTAGAAATTCAGAATTTCTTAAATCAGGAAGAAGTTGACGTTATGCTTCTCTCTGAAACACATTTAACAAACAAAAATTTCTTCTCAATCCCCGGGTATATATTTTATCAAACCAACCACCCAGATGGCAAGGGCATAGAGGCACGGGTATACTTATTCGTAGAAGAATACAACATTTTATTCTAGATTCTTATAGTTATGATTTCCTTCAGGCAACAACGCTTTGCGTAATAGTGAGAGGTAAAAATCTGGTTCCATCGGCGATTTATTGCCCACCTCGTTTTAGCATAACCGAAAAAATGTTCTTAGACTTCTTTTAGACATTAGGTGATAAGTTCCTAGCAGCAGGAGACTATAATGCAAAGCACATTTTCTGGGGTTCCAGAACGTGCAATCCTAAGGGTCAGCAATTATACAAGGCAATTGTCAATAAAAACAATTCTCTAGACTTTGTATCTCCAAAACAGCCAACTTATTGGCCAACAGATCTCCAAAAAATTCCAGACCTCTTAGATTTCGGAATAACTAAAGGTATTGCAAGAGAGCTTATTTCTGCAAAAGCAACAACCGACCTCTCCTCAGATCATTCCCCAGTTGTATTAGTTTTGAACAAATATCCGGAACCAGTAGAACGCCCACCCAGCTTAACAGATGCAGGCACAAATTGGTTAAAATACAAAAAGCACATAAGTGCGCATATTCATACTAAGTATAAAATTGAATGCATTGATCATATTGACGATGCCGTAACTGTTTTTAACTCTTATTTGGCATCAGCAGCACAAAAATCGACTCCTCATACTAAATATAGAACAAAACACGCCTTCTCTAATAGGGAAATTGAAAATCTCGTCGCAGAAAAACGAAGATTCAGGCGCGAATGGCAGCGGGTCCGTTCTCCGTTGGCCAAAAACAAGCTAAAAGAAGTAGAAAAAAAGCTAAGAGCAAGTTTAAATAGGGAGAAAGAATGTAAAACCCGCAACTTTGTCGAGAACCTTACGCCCAGAGGCTCAAATCGTAGTTCCTTGTGGTTGGCAAGCCGCTCTATGAAGACCCCAGTACAGAGTGAAACACCCGTTCGGTGTCTCAACAGTGGATGGGCGCGCTCAGATGAAGAGAAAGCTATGGTTTTTGCTTTGCACCTCAATAAGGTATTCCAACCGAATCCGAGCAATGCTGAGCATGTTCTCCCAACTTTGTCCGAAAACACTCGTAGAATTTCCATACAAATCAGTTCAAGAGAAATTGTCGGTATCATAAAAAATGAACTTGTCTGCAAAAAAGCCCCGGGACATGATCTTGTCACTCCAAAAATTTAAAAAATATACCATTCGTAGCAGTACAGTTTTTCACAGTCTTATTTAATGCAATTATTGAAGTCAGCTACTTCCCAAAAGATTGGAAACGGTCGGTTATTAAAATGGTGCCTAAGCCAGGAAAAGATCCTACCCAAACATCCTCTTATGGACCAATTATCCTCCTGCCTTGTCTCTCAAAGTTATTCGAAAAGTTACTCATAGCTAAATTAACACCTTATCTGCAAGAGCAGAACATTATCCCTCCACATCAATTCGGGTTTAGAAAACAACACGGTACTATTGAACAGGTAAATCGGATTACAAATGAAATAAGACTTGCCTATGAAAATCGGGAGTACTGCTCTGCAGTATTCCTTGATGTGCAACAAGCGTTCGATAAAGTTTGGCATGACGGACTGTTATACAAAATCAGAAGATTACTTCCCTTTAATTTTCACGCGATCTTTGAGTCATACTTAAAACATAGAACGTATCAAGTAAGACATAACTCATTTAGTACAAAAACCTTTCAAATATACGCGGGAGTCCCCCAAGGGAGTGTTGTTGGGCCTTTTCTTTACCTTGTATACACAGCAGATATTCCAAATAACGATAGAATATTATTTCAACATTTGCTGATGACGCAGCGGTACTTAGTCGGCACAAGAACATAAGTATCGCAACTTCTCAGCTCCAAGATCACTTGAGCGAAATCCAAAGCTGGTTATCTAAATGGCGTATCAAAATTAATGAGCCTAAATGTCAACACATTAATTTCACGCTCAATAGAAAAGCTTCTCCAGACATTTTCCTTAATGTGAGGAAGTCACATATCTCGGTATTCATTTGGACAAAAGACTGACATGGCGTAAGCATATTGAAGCCAAGAGAACCCAAATGAAGCTTAAAGCCAACAGCCTGCACTGGTTAATAAATAGCCGCTCTCCTCTAAAGCTTGAATATAAAATCCTTCTATACAACCAAGTTATAAAACCAATATGGACGTATGGTTTACAATTGTATGGAAATGCCAGCTCTTCGAATATAGAAATCCTGCAAAGAGCACAGTCCAAGATCCTAAGGACTATAACAGGAGCTCCTTGGTTTGTTTCGAATGAACGGATCCATAAAGAGCTCAACGTAGAACTGGTTAAAACAGAGTTCACCAATATCAAAGAGAAATACTTCAATAAATTGCGCAGACATGTAAATCCACTTGCCCGTGGAATATCGAACACATCGTACTCTTCGAGATTGAAAAGAAATGACCGGCCAGCAATTATAAATCGTTCTACAACAGCAGGTGCAATCCATGCACATCCATAAACTCAGCTTTCCTAGCTGATCGTCTACTCGGTGGGTGCACTCCATGCACCCTTGCAATCCACGCACATTCATAAACTCAGCTTTCCTAGCTGATCGTCTACTCGGTGGGTGCACTCCATGCACCCTTGCAATCCACGCACAGCCTAGCTGCTTAAAATCTTCGTTTCCGTATCGTCAATATTACACGTGTTTCTTCACACATCAGCAAAGCCCAGTTTTCGGTATCCGAGGCCCGCAATGAATTTATTACTAACTTGTAGTATTGTCCAATTAGGTGTAAGATTTAAAAACTTATTGCTAGACTCCTATATTAGAGGAGTGATCCAATAAATAATAAAACGTTAAAAAAAAAAAAAAATACTGGATTTATGTTTTTGTTATATAGTTTTTTGTAATAAATTATTTTTTAAATCTCTATGATGTATCCTTTATTTCAGACACAGAAGCTAATGGAAGAAAATTTCTTTGGAAGAAGTATTTTTTATCCAATAACGTTTCAAATGACATCGTACTCTCTTTTGCGAAACGTGGAATAACGTTTTAACAAGCAACGAGTTTTGGATATGAAACGTTCTTCCATTTTAAAATGATACAATATATCATTTACTAAACAAATATTATAATTACACAATTTTTTTTTACTAAAATGGTTTTTTAAACTAAATACTTTGATATTAAATTAAAAAAAAAATACAGAAATTGTCTTCTTATTTTAAAACGTTTTTTGCGAATTGTGAACAATTTGAATTCTGCCACTTACAACGTTATTCGCAGCTGCCCTTAATTGCTCAAAAATGGCTATTGCTAGTTTCCAAATTAATTGTTTCTTAAAAAATGACGGAAGGTGAATTTGGAAAATTTTATTTGGTTTTGTTAAAATTTAAAAAAAATTCTTTGAAAGCAATTTACGGAATGTTTTACGACATAAAATGGGCATTAAGTTCACACCATTTTTGGAAATTTTTGAAATCTCTTTGACTTATTAATTTAAAATGAAAAATTCCATTTTTAATTTTTAAAACGTAAAAATGAAAATAAAATTATATTCTTTTTTAAATTTTCAATTAAATTTTTCTTTCTACATCAATTTTGGCGAAATTGGCAAAAAAAGATAAAAAGGGAGTATTTCCTAGGTTACCGAAAAAATAAGCTTATGGTGCGCGTATTCCAAGGAAAAAGACTACCAATTGGTGGCGTGATTTTTTAAATAACTTCCAACGCCGTTAAAAATTTGAAGGGGACTGGAATTTACGCACGGGTTAAAAACCATCGGGGTGCCTTTCAACTAAAAATTTGGCAATGCCTATTTTCTTCCAGATTTTTTTCCTAAATAAATAACAAAAAAATTTTGGAAAGGTTGGTTTGGCCATTTCCCATGTTTCGGTTTGGCCAATTTCGGTTTCGGCCAAAAAAATGGAATATTCGGCTACGCCAAATGAAGTTTAAACCATGATTTAATTTTTAGTTTGGTATTTAAAATACGGTTTAAATATAAAATATTACTTCCTTTTATTAATCCATATTAGTTAAATCAATTTATTCAACTTATTCATTGACAAAAGCTGGCACGCGGTTATTTCTGTTTGAAATAACTTATTTACGTTTTAAGCTTTTTTTATCCTTTGAATGAACTTAAGCCTTTTTGAAGGGATGACCTACAAGGAATTTTGACTCTCTCAAATCATCTCATGCATTTTCTTATTTTAAGGTAAAAAATTGTGTCCGCCCAAAGGTTCGGTTTCGGTTTCGGCCGAAACTGAGTTAGCAGCCGAAGATTCGGTTTCGGCAAAAAATCTTGTTTCGGTCAAACACTAAAAAAAACATTGAACGACCACGTAGTTGCCAATTTTTGAAACTGCTTCGGATGATTGGAGGTTAGGACGAGGATGTGCTGCTGCTGTTGATGAGGAAGAAGCTAATGGCGGTGGATTCTATCTGGACCCGCTAAAATTGGGGGTGGAAATTGCGCTGCGAGATCGGCCATTTGATTTGAGCACGGTAGCCACGCGTCGGGATGAACTTGGCCTAGGCACTCGGCAGAACGCACACTCGAATGGACGGTTCATAGTTAAACTTTTGGTTACAATTATTTGGGTTCAGAGGTTGAATTCGGTTTAGAACACAGTTTTGGTTTCACTTTGGGAACTACGACAGGAAAAAAGTTCAAGAAATTCTTGTACTAGTGTTTTTTGTTAACCATTTTTAAAATTAAAGATTTAAACGTTTTTATAAGAAGTTTTATTTACAATATTGTTTGTTGGAAAGAAGTTTTGTTTCTTAACGGAAGAGGGATGAACAAGCGAGCTTCGTCTCCACAAGTAATAGTCAATGGAGTGAGACACTTGCTAATTTAGATAATTATAGTGAAATTTAGTATTTTGTTCTTGCTTTCGTCTGTGAAATTTTTGAAACGAAGTGTTTGTGTTTTAGGCCTTAGCCCGCTTTAACTGATTACCAATACAGTTAATATATTATTTATTAGTTCTCTGTTTTCCAAGTTTTGAAATTTATGTGGACTTTTTTACAACTTTAAGTGCAGTCATTGGGTGATGATAAACATCTCCTAGCAAACAATTCGCGTTGATAAATGGTTGGTTTTACTTCTGTATATCCATTTAGCTGAGTATTTTATTATGTGAATTACTTATTGCAAAGCTTAACTGTACTTTCTTGCTTCCAATTATTTGTTCCAATTTACTCTAAATATCATTACGGATTTTGAATATGTTAAATAAAAACTTGAATAATTAATTATTTATGTTTCTTTGATATTTGATTACAGCAATTATTGGACAACCAGGCAGCTAAAAACAATTTTCTACAGAGCAGTTTCTTCAAACACAAGAGGTATGGTTATTGATTGATATATTTAACCCTAATTAACTAATCAATGCTACAGACTGCTAGTCTAGTAGAATCTTAGTTTTTGCAATAAAAAAATGCGTTGAAATAAATATCATTCACTGTTCTCATTCATTGCATTATAACTTAAAGAAACATTTAATTATTCTTTGTCAACCTATTTTCCGAATTTGAAGCTGCTACGCGTTTCTTGTTATTATAAATATATTATAAAATATATATATTAGGTGTAGTAAAAAGAAATCCATTATTTTTCCAATAGATGGCGTTATTTATCTGCATCTCGCGTTGTATAAGTCCGATCGTGTTCCGCTAGGGGGCATTAGAAAGATGACAGTTCCTACTAAAAAAGCTTTTTGACATTTTTTTGATTGATTGATTCAGTTTTGTTTGAGAGCTTGTCCAAGATGGACATCAGCAAAGAGAAAATTCGCTACATTTTACAGTTTTTCTTCGATAAGGGAGAAAACGCAAGCCAGGCGGCTGAAAATGTGAATAGCGTTTATGGACCTGATACTGTAACAGCCAATCATGCGCAATTTTGGTTTCGTCGATTCCGTTCCGGTAACTTCGATGTCAAGGATGCACCACGCACTGGAAGGCCAATTGTCGAAAATGTCGATAAATCATGAAAATTATTAGTCCGACCGTCATGTTAGCACTGTTTCGATTGCAAAAGAGCTAAAGATTGCACAAAA
Source organism: Chlorops oryzae (assembly GCA_020466095.1). Taxonomy (NCBI): domain Eukaryota; kingdom Metazoa; phylum Arthropoda; class Insecta; order Diptera; family Chloropidae; genus Chlorops; species Chlorops oryzae. Next base: position 27,436,605 of record CM035807.1, on the reverse strand, counting down.
AAACCGTTTGGAATCATTTGAATAAGGCTGGATAACAAAGAAGCTCGATGTATGGGTCCACACGAGTTAACGCAAAAAAAACCTCATAGACCGAATTTCCATCTGCGAATCGCTGCTGAACCGCAACAAAATCGACCCATTTCTGAAACGGTTGGTGACTGGTGATGAAAAATGGGTCACTTACGACAACGTCAAGCGAAAACGGTCGTGGTCGAAACACGGTGAACCGGCGGAAACGGGGCCAAGCCAGGATTGACGGCCAGGAGGTTTTGCTGTGTGTTTGGTGGGATTGGCAGGGAATTATCTTCTATGAGCTGCTCCCATACGGCAAAACTCTTAACTCGGAACTCTACTGTCAACAATTGGACCGTCTGAAGGAAGCAATCGCCCATAAGCGGCCAGCTTTGGCCAATAAGAGGAATTGTGTTCCATCAGGACAACGCCAGGCCACACACATCGACAGTGACTCGCCAGAAGCTCCGGGAGTTTGGTTGGGAGGTTCTTCTGCATCCCCTTATAGTCCGGACCTGGCACCAAGTGATTACCATCTGTTCCTGTCCATGGCGAACAATTTTGCTGGTGAAACATTCGCTTCAAGAGAGGCTTCTGAAATTCGACTGTCTCAATTTTTTGCTAATAGGAACGAGGGCTTCTATGAAGAGGCATAATGAAATTACCTTTAAAATGGCAACAATTATCGAACAAAACGGCGCTTTTGACCAAAATCGGGTCATTCTAACTATTTTAAATAAAGCCCTCAATTTAATACAAAAATAATGGATTTCTTTTTACTACACCTAAAATATATATATATATATATATATAAGGTTGTATTACAAAAGGTTCAAAGTAAATAAAAAAAAAATTTTTGCCTCGATACGTGGGCTGTTCAAAAAGTAATGAGACTTCAAAGTTGGTGGTGAAAAAAAAGGGTGTCGTCACGGCGGCCACGATTCCGGGTCTCCGGAGCGTCTGAAATGAAAAAAAAAACGGGGTTATAATCAGTATAGATGTAATTGTTGGGTGAACCTTAGCCTTTTATCACATCCTCAGGTGTGCCCACAAGGAAGTATCTTGGGTCCTCTTCTCTTTCTGTTATTTATTAACGATATTCCATGTTTGATTAAATCTTCACAATTTTTGCTTTTTGTCGATGATGTGAGAATATTTAGTAAAATAAACAATCTGTCTGATTCAATCAAATTGCAGTCTGATGCTTACTCTTTCTATGAGTGGTGCATTCAAAATGAATTATTTTTGAACTTAAATAAATGTGCTTACATAACGTTCTCAAAATCTCCTCAAACTGTTAATACCTCCTATTCTTTGGGGGGATCTCCACTGAATAAAATTGATGTTGTTAAAGACTTGGGGGTAGTCTTTGACTCTAAATTTACTTTTTCTCATCATCCTAACTACGTTATTCCGAAATGATATCAGATTAGGGTTGTAAAAAAAACATTCAAAGTTTCGATTTAATCGATTTTTTTGGCTTTCGATCGATTTTTTTAGAATCGATTATGTTTTTTTCGATTTTTAATAAAATCGATTTTTTCTTTCGATGTTAAATTTTTTTTGGAAACTCTGGAAAATGTTTAAAATATGAGCAAAACGATATGTAAAAATGGAAAAAATACAGAAATTGACGGTCAATTCTTCTGAATGCACCTCCAAAAGTGAACAGAACTATAATTGAATTAATTAATTGACTAGCGTTAGGTAAGGTTAGGTTAGGGTGGCTGCCCCCTTTAAGGGGACACA
>CM035807.1:27414298-27434744 GCA_020466095.1 Chlorops oryzae | reverse complement strand
CATAATACTACCAAATTACAAAGAAAACTAGAAGGAAAACGTCGGAAAATGTAGTCGCGAACGTACGAAAAAACAAATGAGAGCGGAAATGCCCATATCCATTTTTGAAAGGAACAAACTAACATCAAAATAAATTTTCAACGTAAAAGCGGCCCTCCGAATGCGTGTGTTTGCATCATAAAATAAGAAAAAGGACAAATGAAACACTGTAAAAAAGAATCACTAATGCAACGGGACAAAACAATAAGAAAAATCATAAGCAAAAATGCATACGACAAGACTCTTATTATTTGCACAATTTTTGATTATCAATGTTAGATTTTGAGGTAGAAAATAGCTTTTTACAAGACATAAGGAAACATAAAGAATCGATTCCAATACATCCCTAATTAAACGATTATTGATTTCATCTGGTCCCTACATCAGCAGTTTGCGAAAACCATTTAAAAATCAAAGAGTAAAATATGTCAACAGGCATTGAAACTTTTCGATATTAATTAATCGGACAGAAAAAATGACAGCTCATCAAATAGTTCCTCAGATACTGATTAGGAGAACAATTTTATTTCATAAAAACATTTTTTTTAAATTATGATAAAACATTTTTTATTATTTCTTGCAAAAAAGTTAGTTTTTTCCCAACCGATTTGACGTCTTTCTTTCTAAAATGACAATGACTTTCTGTGCTTTTGGCATCCGGACTTAATATAAGTAAACACATTTAGTACCAAAATGAAGAAAATTCAATAAGGACTACTATAAAAGAAATAAAAAATCAATCAAGGACAAATATGCGAAAGGTTAGAAAGAAGATTTTACGCACATATCCTCGACTTACTTAGAGAGCTACAGTGGAGTATATGGCTCTGGAATAGCGTAGGGGATGCGTGCTATGCTCTTGATCCCAGGGTCCGAGGTTCGATTCCCGGCACAGGCGAAACGGAGTGTAATGTTCCAAGCCTAGCAAAAGAAAACCTCCTTGGTATCACAATGGGCCGATTAACGGCGTAAGTGGCAGCCACTTCAACCTACCTACCTACCTACAGTGGAGTATGTTGTGAAAAACTTGTTTTTTCACACCCGAATAATATAAGTATATCATATGTTATGGTTGCCTATCTTTAGATAATGAAGATGGTTTGAAATATAAATTCGTTCTTAACCGGTCCCGTGTGCACTGGCAGAATCCGGCTGCTTCAGTCTCGTGGGCTCGATCCGAACCGCTTATGAACAAAAATCTGGTTGAGACAGTAACCTTAACGGAAATAATGCACACGATAAAAAGATATCTAAACCTTCGAATCACTTTAAACGGACTCGAACAAATAAACCAAAAAAAATCAACGCCGCTAACTTTACCGACGAACAACACTATGTCTGGTAGCATCTAATTTTTGGAGCTACCCCTTGCCCAAACCCATCCTTGGATCCGAAGGATATAAGTTGAATCCCCAAAGAAATATCACGCCGAAACTCTAAATTTCAGATCATAGAGCGATATTTATTGACCAAACATTATAAAGAAGCTAGACTCACAACTATACGAAAATTATGTTTTTGGTTTTCTTTACACTCATAAACATAACATTAAGAAAAAAATTCATCATCTGGCTTGTAGTAAAATTAGCTTTAAATTCTTCTTTAGTTTTTCTAGTTTTTTTTTTTCTTTTTTTTATACCTTTTCCGAAGGAAAGGGTATATTAAGTTTGGCACGGTGTATGTAACATACCAAAGGAGTCGCGGTAGATATAGACATATATATATATTCTTGATCAGGGTGACAAGAGGAATCGATCTAGCCATGTCTGTCTGTCTGTCTGTCTGTCTGTCTGTCTGTCTGTCTGTCTGTCTGTCGGTCACACTTTAGTTTTTCGTAATTTACTCCTAAGCCATGAAAGATATCATATTGAAATTTGGCATGGACTTCAACCAGGTAAATGTCCGAAAAACTGCATACAAATTTTTTTCGTAGTCCCTTCTTGGGTCGTGGGAAGTGGTTCAGAAGTTTCAAAAATCACGATTTTTACCGTTTTTCCTGGATAACTTTTTTACTATACATCCCAGCTTATTGAAATTTGGTGAGTGTATAGCTACTATGTAGACTTAAGCTTTCGCTGAAAAAAAAATTTCGACATCGCTATAACTATGGTCATCATCCTACACAATAGAAAAAAACACTCTTTCTCTTATTCTCATATCTGAATACAAAAATTATTTTTTTGCTTCTTCTGATTGTGTATTTTGCCGCCAAATAAAGTCGTCCATTATGGTTAAATTTTGACCGTGACCATATTTCGCGAAATTCGCAAAAATTGATTTTTACTATTTTGAATTGAGTATTTCGCAGCTAAACAAAATGTCCTCTAAGGGTTAAAATTTGATCAAGACCACCATCCGCGAAATTCGCGAAAATTTGATTTTCACTATTTTGAATTGAGTATTTCGCAGCTAAACGAAATGACCGCTAAGGGTTAAAATTTGAGCATGACCACCATTCTTGAAATTCGCAAAAATTGATTTTCACTATTTTGAATTGAGTATTTCGCAGCTAAACAAAATGTCCTCTAAGGGTTAAAATTTGATCAAGACCACCATCCGCGAAATTCGCAAAAATTTGATTTTCACTATTTTGAAGTGAGTATTTCGCAGCTAAACTAAATTTCCTCTAAGGGTTAAAATTTGATCAAGACCACCATCCGCGAAATTCGCGAAAATTTGATTTTCACTATTTTGAATTGAGTATTTCGCAGTTAAACCAAATGTCCTCTAAGGGTTAAAATTTGATCAAGACCACCATCCGCGAAATTCGCGAAAACCTGATTTTCACTATTTTGAATTGAGTATTTCACAGCTAAACAAAATGTCCTCTAAGGGTTAAAATTTGATCGAGACCACCATCCGCGAAATTCGCGAAAATTTGATTTTCACTATTTTGAAGTGAGTATTTCGCAGCTAAACTAAATTTCCTCTAAGGATTAAAATGTGATCAAGACCACCATCCGCGAAATTCGCGAAAATTTGATTTTCACTATTTTGAATTGAGTATTTCGCAGCTAAACAAAATGACCGCTAAGGGTTTAAATTTGACCATGACCACCATTCTTGAAATTCGCAAAAATTGATTTTCACTATTTTGAATTGAGTATTTCGCAGCTAAACAAAATGTCCTCTAAGGGTTAAAATTTGATCAAGACCACCATCCGCGAAATTCGCAAAAATTTGATTTTCACTATTTTGAAGTGAGTATTTCGCAGCTAAACTAAATTTCCTCTAAGGGTTAAAATTTGATCAAGACCACCATCCGCGAAATTCGCGAAAATTTGATTTTCACTATTTTGAATTGAGTATTTCGCAGATAAACAAAATGACCGCTAAGGGTTTAAATTTGACCATGACCACCATTCTTGAAATTCGCAAAAATTGATTTTCACTATTTTGAATTGAGTATTTCGCAGCTAAACAAAATGTCCTCTAAGGCTTAAAATTTGATCAAGACCACCATCCGCGAAATTCGCGAAAATTTGATTTTCACTATTTTGAATTGAGTATTTCGCAGCTAAACGAAATGACCGCTAAGGGTTAAAATTTGACCATGACCACCATTCTTGAAATTCGCAAAAATTGATTTTCACTATTTTGAATTGAGTATTTCGCAGCTAAACAAAATGTCCTCTAAGGGTTGAAATTTGATCAAGACCACCATCCGCGAAATTCGCGAAAATTTGATTTTCACTATTTTGAATTGAGTATTTCGCAGCTAAACAAAATGACCGCTAAGGGTTTAAATTTGACCATGACCACCATTCTTGAAATTCGCAAAAATTGATTTTCACTATTTTGAATTGAGTATTTCGCAGCTAAACAAAATGTCCTCTAAGGGTTAAAATTTGATCAAGACCACCATCCGCGAAATTCGCGAAAATTTGATTTTCACTATTTTGAATTGAGTATTTCGCAGCTAAACAAAATGACCGCTAAGGGTTTAAATTTGACCATGACCACCATTCTTGAAATTCGCAAAAATTGATTTTCACTATTTTGAATTGAGTATTTCGCAGCTAAACAAAATGTCCTCTAAGGGTTAAAATTTGATCAAGACCACCATCCGCGAAATTCGCGAAAATTTGATTTTCACTATTTTGAATTGAGTATTTCGCAGCTAAACAAAATGACCGCTAAGGGTTTAAATTTGACCATGACCACCATTCTTGAAATTCGCAAAAATTGATTTTCACTATTTTGAATTGAGTATTTCGCAGCTAAACAAAATGTCCTCTAAGGGTTAAAATTTGATCAAGACCACCATCCGCGAAATTCGCAAAAATTTGATTTTCACTATTTTGAAGTGAGTATTTCGCAGCTAAACTAAATTTCCTCTAAGGGTTAAAATTTGATCAAGACCACCATCCGCGAAATTCGCGAAAATTTGATTTTCACTATTTTGAATTGAGTATTTCGCAGCTAAACAAAATGTCCTCTAAAGGTTAAAAATTGATCAAGACCACCATTCGCGAAATTTTTTTGCTTAATAATAATCTCGAGTTTTAGAAGCTAAATCGAAGTACAGATAAGGTATAAATAGATATCCAAGCTAGAACAACGAAAACGGCAGGAATTTTCGTTAAGGTAATGTTTTAACATATTTTAGGCTGAGGAAAAGGTATGTGTGCAATCGGCTTTGCCGACGTAAACTTCTTTACTTGTTTTTTTTTTTTTTTTTTGAACAAGCACGGTCAATTCAGACAGGGCGAGAAGCAAAAAAAGCAGTGGGAATAAAAAGCAATAGCAAAAAAAAACGAGCTATCTTTTCATCACATTAATATTGGAAACATTCGGACTTACATTACAACTCCAATTTAGTATAGTTGCATCGTTGTTGTTGCGTCTCCTGTAGAAGGCCTTCCTTTAGAGCAGCATCAGTGACGATGAATTTACGCGAAGCTAAACGACGATATGCAGGAATTTGCAAAAAAAATTAATCTTAAGAGAATCGGCAAGCAATAGACTCAAATTTACCTGATGATGAATTCTTACACTAGGCTACACTTATACTACCCGGGTTTAAAGAATTATAAAATGACTTGGTAGGAAATCGCAGTGGTCCTCAACGCTGTTAGAACGGATCAGTTGGAGACGGTTTCCGAAGACTTTTCCTGTTCGAATTAGATCACGGCTACGCCGAACAGAATAGAATGATGGCTTGATTGAAGAAGTCTTGAGATCCAAATCGAATTCAATGAGGACTTTAAAAGAGATTCCCTCAAGGTTATATAATCCAGGACGGTACTTAGAAATCACGTGGTATACATAGACGACGGCACACACGTGCTAGGGAGAAAATGTGAGCCTGGGCGTGTCCGTAGAGCCCAGGCTAGCAACAAAATAACCAGCTCTGATCGCGGCGGTTTCCCGATGAAGGGATGGCGATCGATAAAGAAATCAGAAATCCTATAATAGGACTATCATGGATTATCTCACTGTAAATTTAAAGACAGCCACTTACGATTTTCATCAAACACGTTTTTAAATAAACGAGGGCCTATTCCGAACAGATATGGCACTTTCACTTTTCTTTTTTTTTTCTTTATTTTATTGAAAGTTAATTTGAGTTTTTATTAGCACGGATTTAAATAAACTTTAAAATTTTCCTTTTCAAAGAAATGTTCTTTTGGCACGTGTATGGATATTTTAAAGAACACTGCCCTAGTAAACTTTTCCAAAAGACTGATATTCAATAAATGATCGAAGAGAGGATCAATAGTGCGTTTTATAGCTAAAGGTTTCAAAAGCTCTTTTTACATTCAGCTATATACGTAACGAGAGAACACAAGTGTAATGCGGTTTTTTTCTTGTTCCATTTCTGCATTCTTCTTTTGACCGACCTTCTCTGAATTACTAGCATTGATCGCTGCACAAGAGGAATTTGCCTATTGTTTAAGACGGAATCTAGAAAGAGTGGCGTGATTTCTAAGTGATAAAAAAATATAGGTGAAGGTTGCTTGAAAGACACACATATTGTCATATCCACAGTATGAATAGATAGGTGACTGATCAAAAAAAAATTTAAAAAAAATTCCTCTCTGTGTTTATATGTAATGAACGCTGTCGGTAGGCTTGATATTTGCACTTCAGTTTTGATCATGTAAATCTCTTATACTTAACCCTTTAGCGACCCAGCACACATATTTGGTAACAAAATGTAGGAAGTTTTTTTCAAAGTCCGTTTTTACCAAAGATACAGAATTAAGGGACGCTACCTACACAGAGAAAATGATACCACATAAAATGGAAGAAAAACAATAAGATTTCTCTATGGTTTTTATCCAAGAAGATTGTCTTATTGAAACCATTGAGAAAAACTTATCGTTTATTTTAACGAAAAATTGAACGAAAAGTTAATAAAAGTAAATAAGTAAATAAAAGAAGATAACTTGTTAATTTTAATATGAATTCTTGTAAAAAAAAGTAGATTATTTAACATTAACATTATTTAAAAAACTGAGAAAGAAAAGATTTTACCAAACTTTTTATGCTTAAAAAATTAAAAAAATGATCATATAGGAATTTCTTGAAAGATCTTGTGTGCGTGACGTTTTGGAAGGTGCGATGAAAGCAACTTATTTATTTATTTATTGGTATGGAAACTTACTTTCTGCTCCCCGTATTTTTTCCTTGAAATTTAATGACCTGCTTTTATTCTCAATTTTTCCACAAAATCTTTTGCCTGAGAGAGGGTTCGAACTCGGACCTTCCGGATTACAAAGATAGCACACTTCTACTACGCCATCGCCAGATATGCCGTGAGCTTTCTAGATTGATTATTTCAATGTAAGTGCAAAAAAAACTGGTTTGTCTTTTTAAACTATGAATTGAATACGGAATTTGATATACTTTTTTAAATCATTAAGTCCTGCTTTTTATATTAAAAAGGCTTCTTCTTAAAGCGATTTTCTTCCAATAAGGATATCTTATCAAAACGTCATTTTTATAAGAATGTCACAAAGTTTGATTGATACGGTCACCTTATTATTTTACTATATCAAGAAGTTTTCCATATTCTTCAACAGAAATAATAAAATATTCACATGAAATATTTGAGGATATCGATTAAAATGTTTCAATAAGATTTTCTCTATGCATTCAAAGAGATTTCTCTATGGAAAAAGCATATTATTCATATAGTTAAAGCAGGTAGGTGGGTAGGTTGCAGTGGCTGCCACTTAGGCCGTTAATCGGCCCATTGTGATACCAAGGAGGTTTTCTTGTGTATATGTGAATGTATGTCTTTTCATGTAGTGTGCCCCCTAACATGCGATTTTTTGAAAAACCAGTGCTAGGCTTGGAACATTACACTCCGTTTTGCCTGTGCCGGGAATCGAACCTCGGACCCTGTGTAGTTTAAGCAGATTTTTCTATAAAATCGCTCAATAAGGGGATCTTATCGATTTTATGGGGTCATATTTTTCTGTGTGTAGCAAAGCAACCTCGGACACTTTGCGTCGGTGGTTTTAGAAATTGCACATCAATATATGTAAAAGTATAAATGTAATATATATAAAAGTATATATAATAATAAACAGGTAATAAAGTGCATATATTACGTATGTACGTACTATACAAATTAATAGAATGCAGTTAAAAATCGTTTCCAAAGCACAACGGCTGTAAGGAATGAAAGAATTACGTTTGTGTGTACCAGGCGGCATTTTTTTTTTGGTCACTCATATTCCGCTGTGTTCTTTCTGCTTTGAAATTTTTAGGGTGACACTACTATTACCGCCCCGGGGGTGTCATCCGTGCTAGCTACGCCACTGACTTGAATGAAAAATCGAAAAAAAAAATATTTTGTATTTAATGGAAAATTTTTTCAATTTCCTTTGATGGTTCTCTAAACCCGTTTAATATTTTTTTTTTTTTTGATTCTAAGAAAATGGGGACGATAATATTTGTTTTTATTTTTATCAAAACTTTGAAGCATTGATAAACGAAATAAAATGAAGGTTATTTCTTATAAAGATTTTTTTACTCCTCGCATCTTTGGAGTTAAAAAAAACAAGAAAATAAAATAAAGTAAAATAAATGAAAAAAAAAAAAAAATCCGGATAGACGGCCATCGATCATATTGCCTCCTGTGAGGATTGAACTCACGACCGCTGGTTTACAAGACCAGCGCTCTACCACTGAGCTAAAGAGGCTCACGTTTCCATAACGCGCATATTTCATTATATAAGCGTTCGCTTCTCTTGTTGTCTCATATTTTCATTGATGTCACCAGTTTTCGGACTACGGAAATCCCATTTCGCAGTAGAAGACTGCAAAAATCGGAGTAGAAACGAAATATTGGGTAATAAAATACAATTTCTCATTTTCGCACAAGCACAAGCTTGACTTTGAAATACCCAGCGTCCCGACATTATTGGCGCACTATGCTTTGCCTCTCCATCTGTGGGCGTGACAGTGGGCGGGCCATATAAATTTTTTTCTTACACCTTTGCAGGATATGTCCCTTTTTGTAGTTTACCAGTTCACCAAATATCAATGAAATGTGTTGAGTGGTTCGCAAGTTACAAGCATTTTACTGAAAAAATATTAAATTCATTTGTGGGCGTGGCAGTGGGAGGATGTTTCCCACTTTTTGACTTAGGATCATACTCGGACCCCGATATACCTGTGTGCCAAATTTCGACTTGTTTGGTCCAGCCGTTTCGGAGGAGATCCGATCACGGACGGACGGACAGACGGACAGACGGACATGTCTAAATCGATTCAGTTTTTGATCCTGACCATTTCTATATATATATGTCTATATCTACGGAGCTTAGTTCTGGCTGCTGTAAGATTCGCACAAAACTAATATACCCTGCTTACGCTGGGTATAAAAAAGGTCAATAATTTATTTGGACCAAACATACTTACATTTTTTATCCCCATTAGTCACGATTTACTAAATATAGAGACAGACATCTGCATGGAAAACAATTTGTTTGCGAGCGAGGAAACAAAAAAACTCGTTCTCATTACGTCTAAATCGCGACATAGACAAAAATTTTTTGAGTTTCGTGAAGTGAAAAAATCGGAGTAGATTTCAGGTAAAGGGTAGTGGCGGAGTAGATTTCAAAAATTTTAAAAAATTGGAGTAGATCTACTCCGATCGGAGTATAGTCCGAACCCTGATCGTCACATCTCACTCATAATTTGGGGCCTTGCGGTTGGTTTTTTTTTTTTTATCACTTCCGGCTGAGGTGTATGTTCATTTCAAAAAAAAAAAAGAAAAAAAAACATACATTTAAATAATCATTCACCGTTTATAAGCATGCTTTTGGGCGGTACATTTTTGCGGATAATTCTGATCGCCAGTTGTAAGAACTTTTGTTTTTAAAAGCGTCTTTTCGTATTTCTTGATGGGGTTTTTTTCTGTTTTTTGCAATATCCTCTTAATTTCTATAAACGCGGTCAAAATTCCATTGAATTGCAATAAATTGTAAAATCTTCTACAAAAAAAAATGTTCTCACGAAGATCCCCCCTTAGAACAAGAAGAAAAGCTCTTTATTTATTTAGCTATTTTTCTTTTCCCAATCGGCAAAAAATTCGAAAAATGCCTGCCTCCTGTGAGGATTGAACTCACGACCGCTGGTTTACAAGACCAGCGCTCTACCACTGAGCTAAAGAGGCTCTTGACGGCTAGTCGTATACATTTCTCCCATTGCTTCAACGAAGAACACAATAATAGTGTGAGAAAAGCCATCGATCAGTAAAGTTTTTGGCTTAGAAGTCATAGCCTGCAGGAAGCGTGAGTAGTTTAAAAGTAGATTTAAAGTAGTTTTCATTTGAACTTAACTACACCGAGAGAAAAAGGTAGTTATATTAACTGAAAAAGCAGGTTAAAATAACCGAGTTCACCGTTAATTCTTAGCTTATGTGTAGTAGCGGTCAATTCAACAGTACAAACACAGTCAATAAGGATATAACTACCTGATGGTTTATATAACTGTCTCGCGGTTAATTCAACTGTCACCAGCGACTGGGAAAAAAAATTTATTTTTTGCTTGACTTTTTTTTATCTTCTTTTATTAATATTTTTTATTTTTATTAAATTATTATATTTTTTCTTTATTTATTTGTTTCTATTTAAATCTTTTTCTCTTTCATCTCTTAAAATTTTCTCGCCTCGGCCGAGCTTTGAACCGCTGACCTCCACACTTCGCTGGGCGAACGTCTTAACGATTACGCTAAACGAACGAATTTAATTTGTTGGTCAAAATGCTCACTTGAGCTTATATAAGCAAAATGTGGTATTCATTCGGTATTTCATTTCTTTATTCAAACTTAATATGATCAGTTTTTGGTATTTGAATCCTCCCTTCTTTAATGTCACTTAAATCGGTTTTAAAGTAGAGCTGTCACTTTGGTTTTAAATTGGTATTTAATATCCTTCTTAAAGCAGTCTTAGATGGTTCTGAAATTAGTAGCCATATTCGAAGCATTAAATCGGTATGATGGGACGTATTTAATACTTCGAATATCGTACTTAAATTAGTAAAGTGTTTTTCATCAACGTGTGCTGTCAAATTGTAAAAAAATTATGGCCACCCTGCATTTCAGTCCGGTGTCGACCACCGAAGGGAATGGTGTACGCTCGGATGTTAAACTTTTCCTAATCAAATTATTATATTTGTATTCCTTCTAATTTGCAGCAATACTTATGATTGTACGAAATTTAAAATGCTTACGAGTTAATCTTTGCAAATTATTTGACTTAAGAAAAGTATATACTAAAACCCCACAAAAAACACATTTTTAAGCACCAGCGCGTGAATTTTGAAGGGGGTAGCAGGTGTAATTTCACCGTAAAAGTCGTTGCGTTTGTAAAATCGCTTCAATTTGGCGTAACGAACAAAAACCAAAGTCACTTATTTTACTTATCATAGCATTGATGAACACAAATATCTTGTCAATAAAATTTTAGACAGAACCAACACCCTCTGCGAATTATGTTTTCGTTTCATTTTATCATTAGTATTTAAATCAATGGGATAAAAAGAGATAGAGAATGTTTTTATAAACTCATAAGCTGTGCTGGAGTTAAGAAGCCTTTAAGAAGATAAAAACTAAAACTTGAAACTTCGCTCTCCTATTTAAGTGGCAATTAAGATAGAAATACGCTTCTCAATTTCTTCTATCGGACCGCCCACATGGGCCCTTTTGCACTTAATTTGGACTTTAATATGTCTTAAAGACGGAGTGCAAACCTTTTGTAGCCTTCTTCACTACTTCTTTAAGTTATGGTAATAAACATTTTTGTTACTTGGGATGGTTGCTCAAGTTTTGGGGAACGTGCTTAAGGAATTGTTTCACTCCCAAAATTTTTTGCTTGAAAATGAACCATTAAAAAAAAATTAAATAAATTAAAACCTTAAAAACTTAGGAGAAAATTTTTGCCTTCCAAAAAAACCACACTCTGAACAAAAAAAAAAAAAAAAAAACTGTAATTAAAAAAAAAAATTCAGAAAAATTCCCGCCGCCAGCAGGGATAGAACCCCAAAGCTCACGGGTGTCGAGTCACAGCTTACACAACTGAGCTATCGAAAACTCCGGAGACGGTTGATCAGAATGCGAACTTATACATCTAAGTGAACGAAAGCGAATTTGAACATAAAAAGTAACTGTTTTTCAACTGTTCATTTGACTGCCTTTTTCAGTGCATTTAACGCGGAATACAGTTTATTTGGCCACTCTTACTTTAACTGTTCTAAGTAGTTGATTTAACTGTTGTGATTTCTCTCGGTGTACCCGACACACTCTGTGTCGAGGGTATATTGCGTTTGTGTGGTTGTGTGTAACACCCAGAACCAGTCGAGATAGACCATACAAAATATATATAGAAATGATCAGCGTCACTAGGAGATTCGATTTAGCCATGTCCGTCTGTCTGTCCGTCTGTCTGTCCGTCTGTCTGTCCGTCTGTCTGTCCGTCTGTCTGTTTGTATACAGTTTTCTTATCGAAGGAGTTGAGCTATCTTGAAGAAATTTGGTATGCGTGCTCACGGCGACATGAGTAAGAACAAGTTCGAGAATGGACCCGATCGGACCATTTTTAGGGGTACCTCCAGTACTAGGGTCTGTTACGAAAATCACAAAAACTGCTCTAAAATCTAAGTTTTTCAAGATATTTTGATGAAATTTGATATTTGAACATGTTTCAAGACAAGTAATATGATTCCAAAAATTTAAAAAGTGGGCGTGGTAGAAGGGAATTTTTCGAAAATTGTCCCCTACGCCCGAAATTCAAATGGGACTTGAACGAAATTTGGCACTTATTCTTCCTTAGTAGCCATAAACATCCTCCCAAAAAATTTCCTTGGTCGGTCCATTATTAAGGGTACCAGCAGTACTAGGGTCTGTCACAAAAATCCCAAAACTGCCTCAAAATCGGACTTTTTCGAAATATTTCAATGAAACTTAGAATTTGAGCGTATATTTAAGCCTCGGATTAGAGTTGTAAAAAAAATTGGAAAAGTGGGCGTGGAAAAGGGGCGGTTTTCATAAAGAAATTTAAAAAACTCGGTATATGGGGCCCCTAATGGCCTTAAAAACCTCTTGAATATTCTTTCTTAGTGGTCCTGTTTTTTGGGCGTGGTTCAAAAATTATTTGAACATGTGTGTCTGTGGAGTATATTATTGTCTGGCTCGCCTGACTATAACACCCTTACTTGTTTACTTAGCGTATGTGTACGTACATAAGTGGACGATCTATATCAAAACATAGCTGTGTTTGTGCTATGTGAGCGCAAAAGTGGTCTCCTTTAAAAAATTTTATCTTTATGGGCTCTACGCAGATATGCAGGAAGTATAGAGCTCGTTCTTGTGAAGAAAGGAAATCAGAGTTGAAATTTCGATGACAGGTCAACAGAAATATAGAAAATGTATGATTTAAATGCAACCCTGCATGTTCGATTGCTTTTAATCTGCGTATTCGTTGAAGTATCAGAAGTAACTCAAAGTATTTCTTCGTTTTTTTGAATGTGTTTAGTATAGGAAATTTACATCCTTCATATCTGCGTTGAGCCCATTACAACTAAATCACCTGTTGAAGTGAAAAATTTAGTTTTAAAAAGAAAAAATGTTACGTAAAAATTACAAATTAATATATTGCAGAATTTTTTGCTTATTCGTTTTTTCCAATGCTTTGATAAAGCTTAAAATTTTGAATAAAAATCGTTATTTCTGAGAAAAGTGCATTAAATTTAATGAAATTTTTGGAATCCGCAACCCTAAATTAACATATGTGCCAAGCTTCATAAGGATGGAAGCACTCCTTCTATTTATTATCAACTTTTGTATGGTCATATCACTGTGCGACGGGGAAAATTGACTTTAAAACGGGGAAAACGCCTACAAGTCGCCGATATATTATATATATTTTTTATGAAAATATTTTCGATTTATTGTCTATGCAATATTAAATTTAAATTAATTTAAAAAGGAAGACAATTTTTGTTTGTTCAGAATAGGTTTTCTGTCAATTTAAAAAAGAAGACTTCTCCTACTAATGAAAAAATTTATCTAAAAAAAATGATGTTAGTTAAAATTATTAACAATTGTAAATTTTAATCGTAAATCTTTTTCAAAAATGTGAAAAAAATTGTCAATAAAAATAGACTCCCTGAGGAAGACTAACATACAAGGCTACTTTGTCGAAACGCGTAGGAGGAAAAAGGAGGTCGAGATTTTGAATCGCCTCAAATTCGCCGACCAAAAAACCCGCACCTATAACACACAAACTTAGGAAACTTGGTCAAAGGAACAGCAACGAGAAGACAAATTATGTTTGCTAAGAATATTTTTTGTAGTTATTTGCACATTTCTTATTACATAATAATATTCAAAAAATAAACAAATGTAAGATAAGCCACACTTTTGCGCTAGTTAAAGCAAATCGGGAAAAAACGGGGGAAAAATAAAATAAAATGGGGAAAAACAGTGTGCTTGGAGCAAACAAACGGGAATTTTCCACACAAAAATCTGGCAACGCTGTTTGTGATGTGTGTTTATGCTGCGCTAGAAAAATTGATGGCGATTTTGGCCTATGCCATCGTAAAGTGCATTCAAAGTGCTGTAAAAGCTATAATTTAATTTTCGCTGCAAAATCCAAACAAATCAGAAGTAGACGGCAAAGCGGAAAACCGAATGCATGGGGGAAGGGAAAAAGTTTCAAAACTTTTTAAAAGTCAATAATGTCGCTTATCGTTGTTGTTGTTGCTGTTGCTGTTGCCGTCGCTGTTGCTACTGCTGCTGTTTTGGTCGATGTAGTTGTTGTTATTGTTGTTTTATTTTGTTGTTGATGTCATTGTTTTGTCGTTTTTACTATTTTTATAATACTGGAAAGTTATGGTTGGCTGTAAACAAAATTGCTGCTTTGTCTTTGTTGTGCAGCAAGAGAGCAAAGCAAAGAAAAGCAGAGCAAAGCAGAGCAGAGCAGAGCAAAGCGCATAGTGAAAGGAAAAAGTTTTTCCATGACGAATAGTGGAAAAAAACTGTGAAGTTAAAGCCAGATGAGAAGCAAAAAACTTTCAAATGATTTCAATGAGAA
Organism: Chlorops oryzae; assembly: GCA_020466095.1. Classification (NCBI taxonomy): domain Eukaryota; kingdom Metazoa; phylum Arthropoda; class Insecta; order Diptera; family Chloropidae; genus Chlorops; species Chlorops oryzae. The sequence continues at coordinate 27,420,153 of CM035807.1, read as the reverse complement.
ATGGAAAAATAGCACAATAACAACAAATGAGGCACACGATGACACACACACACACACACACATGCACATAAATACACAGACACACATCTAGCCATGTACGTACAATGGATATGAAATAGAGTATGGTAAACGCAAGGTTTCGTACCGTAGCATAGAACAAGGCGCAACAGTGAAAACAATCAGCAGAAGCTAAAAACTTTTTTAGCTCATAAATGCAGATCTGATTTTGCATGTACACAGTTGACACACACACACACACACACACACACGCACACACAAGTGAGGGAGATCCGAACACCGTGCCACACCGATACACGGTGAATGTGTCGAAGGATTTCTTTTTTGCTTGTTCCTCCATTTTAGGTCTTTTCGCTTTTGCATGTTTTCCATGCCTCGCTATGCAGTAGTCGCGCGCGCGCGCGTGTGTGTGTGTATTTTTTTTTTTAGTTCAAGCCCATAGAATCCATAAGAATGAAGAATGAAGGGGGGAAGCTGTGCAGCAGGGTGTCTGGATGGGGGATCTGTCGAGCTTTGTCGTAACATGCCAAACTCAGCGGAAAACTTTGAATATTCATAGTGCGCTAATGGGCGTTGAATGGCGACATTGAAAGGAAAATGTCTGTTGTCAAAGAAAAATAACAGAAGATGCAGCAGGAAAGGCAAAAGGAAATGGATGGAGGAAGAGGGAAAAACGGAGCGTCAAAAAATTTAAATGCAGTGTACTGTGTTGCTTTCGTATTTATTTACACCAAGATTAACGTGTGCGGTGTGTGTATGTGTGTGTGTGCATGTGTAAATGTGGATAAGCGAATATTTGAAGCATTTAAAGGATTAATGTTTTCTATTTTTATTCGGTTTTAAGGGTTAAAGCGCCATTTATGATTTCAATATTTTTATAGCACTCAGGATTTAACTAGTTGTAAGGATAACGAAAGTGACTTACAGGATCAATAGTGGATACTTTTCGATCGCTTTCAGCGGCGAAACATTAGAGTGAGAGTGTTCGTGGCCAAATGTAAGCGCAGCATTTACTTGTGTTCCGAAGACAGGTTGAACCAAACCACCCAAAACAATATGCCTCTGCGTATGGCGTCCTGTCCTCAGATACACCCTTATTCATAATCAAATTTTAAACTTGAAACAGTTTTTCTATGGAAATTTGACATCAATAGTTTTTTAAATATTTTATTTAAATTAGACGCAAAAAAGCGTCGGTCAATGGTCATAGTGATAGCAGCTGTTAATGTGGTCTGAAATAAAAAATGTCGATTCGATTACAGTCAGTAGATATGTCGTTACCGTCGCTACCAGAATTAAAGCCTTTCATTGGAAAAATTTCATTGCGGACTGTAGCAAAAAAGTCTTGAAAATCAGATTTTTGTTTGTTTTTATACCTTTTCCGAAGGAAAGGGTATATTAAGTTTGGCACGGAGTATGCAACATACCAAAGGAGTCGCGATAGATATAGACATATATATATCTGTGGTCGTATGGAAGAGTAGCTTAAGTCGACATAAGACGAAATTGAGTTATTACATTGACCGTATTCTAGAAAAAATGCCCCATCATTGGTTTAAGTCCGTTTTTTAATATTTTATTTATTAACCAAATTATTTGAAACTTACTTAATAGCTTAAGTTTTTTAAAACAAAATTGCATCTGTTAAATCATCTTATGTCAACTTAATTTTATTTACTTTTTCTTATCTTACAGTATTTATATGACAGAATCACTTAAGTTCACATAAGGTTTTTATAATTTCGCTCTTCACAACACCAAATTCTTTTTTAAAAACAACTTATGTACGAATATTATTAATTTTATTTACTTTGTTTATTTATGAAAAGTTTGAATAAAACATCTTATGTTCACATAACTCGGTGTTTACTTTAATTTTTATTTCGATAAAATAACTTAAGTGACTTAAGTATCAGTAAAATTTTAATTTCAATATGAAAAAAGCACTTAAGTGAAAAAAAGCTTAAAATCTTTCAGATTCTGGAGTTAATTTTAAAACTTTCATTTTTAATTCATGGTAACACTCTAAACAACATGTTCGATTAAAAAAATTGGGTGAAAATCTGTTCAAATTAAAATAACACAAAAATCGTCAATAACTCAAAACAACAATTTTCGACTTAAGCTACTCTTCCATACGACTACAGATATATTCTAAATCAGGGTGACAAGAGGAATCGATCTAGCCATGTCTGTCTGTCTGTCTGTCTGTCGGTCACACTTTAGTTTTTCGTAATTTACTCCTAAGCCATGAAAGATATCATATTGAAATTCGGCATGGACATGAACCAGGTAAATGTCCGAAAAACTGCATAAAAATTGTTTTCGTAGTCCCTTCTTGGGTCGTGGGAAGTGGTTCAGAAGTTTCAAAAATCAAGATTTTTAACGTTTTTCGTGAATAACTTTTTTACTATACATCCCAGCTTATTGAAATTTGGTATGTGTATAGCTACTATGTAGACTTATGCTTTCGCTAAAAAAAAAAAAAATTGCGACATCGCTATATTTATGGTCATCATCCTACTCATTAGAAATAAACACTCTTTCTCTTATTCTCATATCTGTATACAAAAATAATTTTTTTTTGCTTCTTCTGATTGTGTATTTTGCCGCCAAATAAAGTCGTCACATAAGATTAAAATTTGACCATGACCATAATCCGCGAAAATCGCAAAATTTTGATTTTCACTATTTTGAATTGAGGATTTCGCAGCTATACAAAATGTCCTCTAACGGTACAAATTTGACCATGACCACCATCCGCGAAAATTTTGTGCTTAATAATAATCTCGAGTTTTAGAAGCTAAATCGAAGTACAGATAAGGTATAAATAGATATCCAAGCTAGAACAACGAAAACGGCAGGAATTTTTGTTAAGGTAATGTTTTAACATATTTCAGGCTGAGGAAAATGTATGTGTGCAATCGGCTTAGCCGATGTAAACTTCTTTACTTGTTATACCTTTTCCGAAGGGAAAGGGTATATTAAGTTTGGCACGGTGTATGTAACATACCAAAGGAGTCGCGGAAGATATAGACATATATATATATTCTTGATCAGGGTGACAAGAGGAATCGATCTAGCCATGTCTGTCTGTCTGTCTGTCTGTCTGTCTGTCTGTCTGTCTGTCTGTCTGTCTGTCTGTTGTCTGTCTGTCTGTCTGTCTGTCTGTCGGTCACACTTTAGTTTTTCGTAATTTACTCCTAAGCCATGAAAGATATCATATTGAAATTTGGCATGGACTTCAACCAGGTAAATGTCCGAAAAACTGCATACAATTTTCGTAGTCCCTTCTTGGGTCGTGGGAAGTGGTTCAGAAGTTTCAAAAATCACGATTTTTAACGTTTTTTCCTGGATAATTTTTTACTATACATCCCAGCTTATTGAAATTTGGTGAGTGTATAGCTACTATGTAGACTTAAGCTTTCGCTGAAAAAAATTGCGACATCGCTATAACTATGGTCATCATTCTACACAATAGAAAAAAACACTCTTTCTCTTATTCTCATATCTGAATACAAAAATTATTTTTTTGCTTCTTCTGATTGTGTATTTTGCCGCCAAATAAAGTCGTCCATTATGGATAAATTTTGACCATGACCACATTTCGCGAAATTCGCAAAAATTGATTTTCACTATTTTGAATTGAGTATTTCGCAGCTAAACAAAATGTCCTCTAAGGGTTAAAATTTGATCAAGACCACCATCCGCGAAATTCGCGAAAATTTGATTTTCACTATTTTGAATGAGTTTTCGCAGTAAACTAAATTTTCTAAGGTTAAAATTTGACGACCACCATCCGCGAAATTCGCAAAATTTATTTTCATATTTGAATTGGTATTTCGCAGTTAAAAAAATGTCCTTAAGGGTTAAAATTTGATCAAGACCACCATCCGCGAAATTCGCAAAATATTTTCACTATTTTAATTGAGGTTTTCGCAGCTAACAAAAATGTCCTCTAACGGTTAAATTTTGACCATGACCACCAATCGCGAAATTGCAAAAATTTAATTTTCACTATTTTGAATTGAGTTTTCGCAGCTAGACAAAATGTCCTCTAACGGTTAAAATTTGACCATGCTCACCATCCGCGAAAATTTTGTGCTTAATAATAATCTCGAGTCTTAGAAGGTATAAATAGATATCCAAGCTAGGAACGGCAGGAATTTTTGTTAAGGTAATGTTTTAAACATATTTCAGGTGAGGAAAAGGTTGTGTGCAATCGGCTTAGCCGATGTAAACTTCTTTACTTGTTTTTTTATAAAAATCGTTTTTAAAAAAAGAAAATATTATTTTCGAAAATAAGCCATTCTTGTAGGGACGATAGCAATTAATGAGTTAAAAAAAGCATTTTTAAATTTCAAAATTGTCGTACGAATAGTTTTTTTTTTTTTTTGTAGGGCCAGGACCGTTGAGAAAAACGGTTTCAATGTCTAAAGAGTAAAAATTGAAGTGTCACATCTTAAAAGTGAAAATCAAATTTTCTTGATTATTTGGCGTTTGCTCGCTCGCTTATAAAACTATAACTTTGTCATTTATGAATAGATTTTGAAAACAAATATTTTTTTTATTCGGTTAGCAGCAATGATCATTTATGATGGCGATGAAAAAAAATCTTTTTTTTTTTTCTCTAAAAATATGTGTTTTTCTAAGGGTTTTAAAGGTTTACATAATCTTATTTTACTGACCGATCTTAGAGGTGTGAAGAAATCAGTATTCGAAATACTTATTTTCTTTAATTTGAGGGATAATTTGTTCAAATCGGATGATGCACTACCTTAAAAAATCAATGTTTTTCTTTCAAATATCAATATAACAATATTAACAAGTAAGGGTGTTATAGTCAGGCAAGCCTGAAAATAAAACACACGATACAGACACACATGTTGAAAGAATTAAACCCGACGGTTATATTGTGTTTGTGTGGTTGTGTGTAACACCCAGAGCCAGTCAAGATAGACCATACAAGATATATATAGAAATGATCAGAATCACCAGGAGATTCAATTTAGACATGTCCGTCCGTCTGTCTGTCCGTCTGTCTGTTTGTATACAGTTTTCTTATCGAAGGAGTTGAGCTATCTCAACAAAATTTGGCGTGCGTGCTCGAGGGGACATGAGTAAGAACAAGAATGGACCCGATCGGACCATTTTTAGGGGTACCTCCAGTACTGGGGTCTGTTAGGAAAATCACAAAAACTGCTCTTCAAGATATTTTGATGAAATTTTATATTTGATCATATTTAAATGCCAGTAATCTTGAGTTAATATTGTGCTCATATCCGTCCCGTTAAAACTTGGCAAATCTCGAAGTAAGTTCAAAATTCGTCGCCATTAAGTTGGTGGTGTAGGTTAAGTTGACTTCGTCCTTATTAGCACCTGATCTGGCTCTGAGCACATTTCCCCATAAAGGTATGTGCCAACCCTCGCATGGCCTCCCTGCATTTGCATAGATAACCATGGGATCGTTTTAAGGGTGACTACACACTCGAACAGAGATAGCGGCTTCGAGTTGGGACCCAATTACTTAAATACATAATGAACACTAACTTAACGAACAGTGACAGGCCAAGTGACAGGCCGACTGTAATACCACAAACCGCACAACTCAATCGACCCCTCCTTATTATTCTAACAAAATTCGAGTAGCGAGCCTGATTATTGGCTCCTTAACCGGTAGATCAAGTGAACTCGCGCTGTGTTTAAGAAAAAGAAAAATCGACATCTGTGCACTTCAGGAAACCGATGGAGTGGAGCACAAGCACGTAACATTGGTGAAGGTTATAAGTTATTTTATTATGGTGTCAAAAAAAACTCGTTACGGTGTTGGTATTGTA
>CM035807.1:27394439-27414198 GCA_020466095.1 Chlorops oryzae | reverse complement strand
TGAAGTTCAAATTCGCTACTTATTTCCAAAATGGTGATAAGAAAAAAAATATCCCCCACAAAGTATGCTTCAATTTATAAATGCTTAAAAATACACGCTCTACTCATTTGTTCCAACAAAACATTATAACAAAAATTCGTTGCATATTTTCAGGCTCAAAATTGCAATTTTCATTGCCTACATGAAACCACTAATCAAATAATATATCGAGCCTTAACAGCGGAAATAGCTTAACCGCCAAAAAGTGAATTGTTCAGGAGAAGGTTTTTTTTAGTTATCTTTGCACTTAATGCAGGTATCAACATGAAATTCAAAACTTTAGCTTTACATTCAGTAATTGATAAACTGAAGTCGTTAGATAACAATTTTTTTGTTGGATTACACGAGTTTTGTTGCTTAAGCTAATTGCGTCGACAACCTAGCGAACTACGTTGACACGTTTGTGTCGGTTAAGCTAAAATAAACAAACTCACTTTACAATGTTCTGAAAATCGCAAAAGTTTAATAACATACCTGTGCCTCATGAGATGCCATAATTCTTATTTCACAACAAATACAGTTCACTCGGGATAACGTCAACTAATTAAAACCGCCAGTGTTGACGTTTACCAGATTGTTGAAGTTTATGATTGTCCTCATTTTAGACCAAAATAAAGTTGCAATTATACTTTTAAACGTTATTTTAGTATTCATACTAAAACCAACCAATAATCTGATTCAAACAAATTTTTATGTATTTGGAAAAATTTTTAAATTATTTTATATGAGATCATGCCACTTTTGGTTTTTAGAGATCATTTTAGACGCGCAACGTCACCAAGTTCGAAACTACAACTGAACAAAGAGAGCAAAAACTACATTGTACGCACAAGGGGAGATTCCCGGAATTCTGAGAATTCGTATTCTACAGGGTGTCCCGTTGAGAATTAAATTCCTTAAAAAGGGTGGTAGGGATCCAAGATGAACAAAAAACTGTATGTGAGGGTGCACGCCTGAGTTATGTGGCTTTAAAAATTTTTGACACTAAGTCCAAAAAAACAATTCTCCCACACCAATGGTTAATTGTAAAAAACAAATTTTAATGTAGTTGGAAAGCCAATTGTATGTGCTTATAGGCAAATTTAAACTAATGGTAAAAATTTGACCCATTGAGGGAAAAATAAACGGTCAAAGTGAAAAATTCTGAGAAAAACGTTCAATTTTTTTTATACTTTGGAAGCCATTTTGGTATGAACAGTGTTCAATTAACACCCAAATTTTTTATTTTATTCAAAATGCTGGATCGATTACCTTTAATTTGGTACCCCATATGTCAACGGAACACTCTGTCTACGTAATTCCAGCTAAAGTTTTATATTAAGCAGAGTTTACCTTTTGGAGCTTTTAGGTTTTGTTGACGTTTTAGAATAGTCAATGTAAACAAAAAATGGTTGAAGTTTTGGGGTGTTTGACGGAATAGGGGGTTGACGTTATCCCGAGTGTACTGTATTGGAAAAAACGTCTTTAAAAAATAATAATGTAATAAAATTCTTTACTTTTCAAACCGCACACAAGTTGAAATTTTAGCTTAAGCAACAACACGCGGTCAAGAGAAATGTAAACAAAAGACAAATGTCGCTTAAGCTATTTTTGTTTTGGCTCTATTTTCGTAACGGTAAATCTTTCAGCTATGAAATTTTAGCAGATGATGGATATGCTGTTATTCTATCGATTGTCATCAAAAACCGAAAATCGATAATTTTGTCGCTTAAGATATTTCCGCTGTTAAGGCTCGATATATGTAGATGTCTCACGCCGAACAAAAATTTGGTCGCTAGCGATACTGAGCTCTAGCTCCCAGCGAAAGAAATCTAGCAATCGGAAAAATTCGGGTATCGCTAGCAAACAAATTTTTGTTCGGCGTGAGACATCTATATATTATTTGATTAGTGATGAGACCCAATCTTTTTTAAAAAAGAATCAAAATGACAATGTTTTTGTGAGCAGTGATTTTTGACCCATTTTTTTTTTTTTTTTTTTTTTGTACACCCTAATTTATGTGGGCAGGAGCGACTTTGACGGGGGTCGGTTGGAGCTATACCCAACCCCCTTTTAGACCGAATTAAGTTATAAATAAGTTTAAATCTACATTAACTTGGAACTAAAAAAAAAGTAGGCCCCCTCATCATAACCTTATTAGTGTGTGGCCTTGTGTGTGCGAACAACTGGATAGATTTCGAGTACCTCCTCTGCAGTAATATAGACTGACCCAGGTACAGAGTTCGGTCAGTCCTTCATGTTTCCAGTACTAGTCTCCTCAAAATTCCACTTCTAGTGTAGGTATTCAACTGACCTTTTTAACATGGGCCTGTCATTGGAGAGGGACTAGTCCGCAAAACGGCTGACCGTAAATCAGTTGTTTTTGGGTCTATTGTCGTAATTTTGTCTAGTTTAAGGATAGTCAAATAAGGAAAATAAAAAACTAATTTCTTACATTACTCAAAGCTTATGAAAGTGTCATTGACAGGCTACCCTTAAACCAACCCTTTTATAACCGTCGGCTAGCCGAATTCGATGGAGCAAATTGCCATAATATAACCGGTAATCTTTGGACCGGTCAAAGATCAGTCCTTCATAGGAAATTGACCGGCTCATTACTGATGGGTCTGGAAGTTACACACCCATGCACGCACGGAATATGTGCTCGATAGTGGGTGCTTCGGGCAAGCTGATAAAATTTTTCAGAAACGATATCTCCCCTTTGTGGTACCACTGCGTGCGTGAATTTTTTCTTAAGCCATGTAATCCAACAATCAAGCAGATATGAGCGCGTAAAAAGTATAATTATGCATTGGTATGGGTGAAGCTATTCGCGGAGCATTCCAGTCCTTCGGCGACGACATGTTTGCACAATTTCAAAATGCTGCGACGAGTCCCGATTTTCTTCGTGTTCGTGCACAAATGCCGCTCGCTTCTATTCAACTCACGGAAACAACTTCCCACCATTATGCTACGTGTCTTTGGCTTATTTTGTGCGTTTCCGCTTACTGCCTTCCGCCTTTCCATAGAGCCGAGCAGCCAACTTTGATTAATTGTTGTTCTCATTCCGTTTAGGGCGTGTGTATTTGACTGTGTGCGTTCGCGTACGAGTGCATGTAATGTGTATTTGCCAGTCAGTCACTCAGTCAAACAGTCAGACAGACAGTCATCCAGTCAAGTTACTGGGTCTGTTTTAAAGTCAGCACACCAGTGACTATGACTACATACGCAACGTACGAATGACGTAGATTTTTCTTTTGTTTTTGTTATTTCGTTTTCATTTCCTTCCGTTAAATTGTTTTGCAGCGTTTTAAGTTGCATTTACCGCGAAAAGGTTCTTATTTTTGTTGTTTTGTTAAGAGTTTTCGCAACATGTTCCAACGCGCTAAGCTAAAATAGTAAATCGGCAACGCTTCATAATTTATATCAAAAAAGAGATTTGCATACTTGAAACTTTGCCTCTCTAGCTGTTCTGTTGAATTAAATTCGGCTTTATTTCTTCCATTGCGTTTTCCTTGAATGCCAGAATACATACGTATCTATGCATGCTTATGGGTATGTGTGTTTCTTTGCACAGTAGAACGTTTGTTGACATTCCCAGAAATTGTTGATTTCCTCTCAATTTTTCTAGATTTTCGTATTATAGCGTCATTCACTTTCAAATATTAATCAAAGTGTATGAATATCATAATGAGCATGACATATCTGGAAGCCCTTAAAATATGGCTTCTTAGGCGAGAAGCCGGTATGTTTGGACAAGTAGGTTTTTATGAACGACATGAAACGATTATATTATATATTTAAAAAATAAAAAGACTTTTGTTTGTGTTATGAGGCGCTGTGCTCCACTGGGAGTCTTAGGGTGATAGTTACCAAAATGTTTAAGCTAAGGCTAAATCTTAATCTTTCGAAGTAACAGTGGTAGTTACCAAGTCAAATTAAACCGGTCTTAGAGCATTCGATGTTCGAAAATGTGCTGCCACATTTTTAATTTTATACATATTCAAAAAAATATGGCTTTTGCTATTTTCGAACACTCTTTGAACTAGCAGTCCGATTGAAAAACGTTAAAATTTGAACAAAAGCGTTTTTTTTGTTTGTATTATTTTTAAAGATATGTTTTTTGTTTAGCTTTCTCTCCTCTCTTCAAAATTTCGAACATTTTCATTCTTAAAATTTATGACTGCTTCGATGGGGTAATAAACCAGGTTTAATTGATTTGGTAACTACGAAAATTGAAGCGAGAGCTAAGAATTTACTTAAGCCGGGCTGGTAACTACCACTCTTAATACCAGCGATATTTGCAAGGGCCTTATAGTTTTATATTTAGATCACAAAAATCCATCCGGGTCCTTTTCTTTCTCATTTCTCATTTGAAATTTGCAATTTTTCGACTTTGAGCATCATTTTTGATGTCATATTAATGAATGATGCTTGAAGAACACAATAAAAACAAAAATTTTGAAATATTTTAACCATTTTTGAGAAAAAGGAGTTTCAAAAAAGCAATGGTAGTAAAAATTTCTTACGCGATTTTCTCGAAACTCTGACGTGATGGAATTTTTTAATATTTTTCAATTTTTCAGCAGACAAAAATCTTATAGCACCACCTGTGTAATTATTGATGTAACTTTTTTTTAAAAATGTACACCTAAAAAACTAAATAAGGAAGAAAGTCGAAAAAAAACACTGATTAGCTATAAGGGCGGTAGTTACCAAAAAGTTTAAGCTAAGGCTAAATCTTAATCTTTCGAAGTAAAAGTGTTAGCTACGAAGTCATATTAAACCGGTCTTAGAGAATTCGATATTCGAAAATGTGCTGCCACATTTTTAAATTTAAGGCCAAAAACATATGGGTTTTGCTATTTTCGAAAACTCTTTCAATCAAAGCAGGCCGATGGAAAAACGTTAAAACTTGAACAAAAACATTTTTTCTTTTATATTATTTTTAAACCTATCCCTTTTGTTTAGCTTTCTTTGCTCTCTTCGAATTTTAAAACATTTTCATTCTTAGAATTTATGACTGCTTCGATGGGGTAATAAACCAGGTTTAATTGATTTGGTAACTACGAAAACTTAACCGAAAGCTAAGAATTTACTTAAACCGGGCTGGTAACTACCACCCTAAAGCCCAAAGTTCAATATTGCGAGAGCCCGAGACGAGATGCACACAGATTTCAAAACATTCAATTATATGGCTCAAGCTACAATGTATCGCACTCCGAGACCTCGTAGTGAGAAAAGTTTGAAAAATTGAATATTTCTCGTTGTGAGCCAATTTGACAGGTTTTTTTTTTTTTTTTTTATTAAATAAACGCCTATTTTCAAGGGCAGCACTCAGACTTCCAATTTGTCCATTGTACTGACCCAAGATGGCATATTCTTTACAGGGTCTTCTCAGTTCTATGAATGAACCTTAGAAGATTCCTGAAAGATAAGGAAAGAGCATTCTTTCCGTATATGTCACACGTACCGAATGCCATCAGTCTGCTTCGAGAGAATGCCGGGCAGTCAAACAAATAATGTTCAGCCGTTTCCTCATCCTCCTCTCCGCAGCACAGGCAGTTAGCATTTTCGGTGACTCCTATCACCTTGAGGTGCTTTGCAAAAGCGCCATGCCCTGTGATTGCATTAACCAAAAGTCTGCAGTCTCCCCTAGGTAGGGACAGCAGAAATTTGGCAGATTTGCTACACAAAGATGGCAACATTTGCTTCGAGAACCTACACGTAGAAACATTTTGCCATTGCTGTGAACAGGTTAGAAAAACCCATTCCGCAACAGCCGTCCTTATGTTGGCAGTAGCAACTCCTATGACTGGTTCCGGACCAAGAAAAGGTGTATCAGATGCAAGTTTGGCCAGCTTATCAGCTTCCTCGTTGCCTTCAACACCAGAGTGTCCTCTCACCCATCTGAGCTGCACAGAGTTGAATTTACTGACGTAATTAACTCTATTTTTGCACTGTTTCACTAGATTTGACGAAACAGCAGGGTTAAGCATTGCCAGTAGCGCAGCCTGACTGTCACTAAAGACATAGATGCTTCTACCCCGCCATCTTTTATCAACTACAAGATCCATTGCTTTAAGGATAGCAAAAACCTCAGCCTGAAACACTGTCGCTTTGCTCCCAAGTGGAAAAAAGAGTTTCTGTTCCTCCTCTTCCCTTATAAACACTCCTGCTCCAGAACCTAATTCCGTTTTTGAGCCGTCAGTATAAATGCAACTTGCGTTAACCAGAAGATCTGAAACATCTTCAGCTTCATCCAGTTTAACTTCAAAGTTGCGTTTCAAGATCAGGGTGGTAGTGATCGCGTCAGACGGCATATGCATTGTGTTTGTATCAATGCCCGCTCCCCCCGCTACATCACTCACGTCCCATCCTGTTCTTATCCAGTAACCATTGCGCTTTAATCTACAGACTGCCTTGATGGCTTCTCCTTTGATAAAGACATCAAGTGGTTCCAGATTTAACAAGGCGTCGAGAGCTGGCCCAGGTGCTGTGGTGAAAGCACCAGTACAACCTAGATTCACAGCCCTTTGAAGTTTGGCAAGCGCCGCAACAGAGGATTTCCGTTTCATTGCGCTCCACCAAATCACCGACGCATACGATATCATGGGTCTGATCAGCACTTTGTAAATCCAAAGAACTTTACCCGGCGACAGACCCCATGTTTTGCCAAATACCTTCTGACACTTCCAAAAAGCTGATAGCGCCTTTGAGATTTTGACCTGTAAATGCCTTCTCCACAGAAGCTTGGTATCTAGAATGACTCCCAGATATTTGACTTCAGTTGAGAGTGCAATATCAACTCCCCTTAGCATTGGAAGAGTCAGTCCGTCCATCCTTCTCCTTCTAGTAAAGAGAACTACACTAGTCTTAGAAGGATTTACGGAAAGCCCATTACTAATGCACCAGGCGTCTATACGATCTAGTGTCGCTTGCATTTTTCTGCTAACGTCACGAAGCGAAGATCCACTGATCAGTACAGCAACATCATTCGCGTAAGCTTGTGCGTAAATACCAGAGCAGTTTAGCGCGCATAGCAGAGAGTCGACCTGAATACACCATAGCAGAGGTGAGAGAACGCCACCTTGTGGACATCCTCTATTCACCCCTGATACGACATATTTATCGCAGTCTGCTTGCATCACCAACGTCCTATGTGACAGAAGAGACCTGATCCAGTCAACTATCACCTTATCTACGCCAAAAGCTGCAGTTGCCCTGCACATTCCATCGAATGTTGCATTATCAAAGGCATCCTCAATGTCAACAAAAATACCTGCAGCGTATTCTCTCTTATCGAACGCTCTCTCAACTCTAGAGACGAGTTGATGTAGGGCAGTTTCGCAAGATTTTCCGCGCTGGTACGCGTGTTGACATGGTGACAGAGGCTGCCTCGAAAGAACCTTCTCTCGAATGTGCAGCTCAACTATCCTTTCGAGACTCTTTAGCATAAAAGACATCATGCTTATAGGTCTGAAACTTTTTGGCAGAAAGTAATCGTCTCTACCAACTTTTGGTATAAACGTCACTTTGACTGTCCTCCATTGGGTAGGTATGTATGCTCTTGCCACGCATGCCACAAAAATCTTTTTCATGACAGGCAGCAGCATCTCAATTCCTTCCCTGATCATAATTGGTAGGATTCCATCTGGCCCCGGCGATTTATAGGGGTCAAAGGATGCAGCCGCATACCTTATGACCTCTTTCGTCACCAGCTGCCTCGCAATCCTCCAATTATGCTTATCTATGTGCGGCCTGACATAGTCACACTCAATTGGACTAGGGTGGTCGCACACCAGTGTTGGATTTCCCGGAAAGTGAGTCGCGAGCAGCTCCAAATAAGCTTCTTCCTTCGACTCAGTTACCGATCCATCCTCCCTTCTCAGTGTATCCAGCTTGATCGAATGATCCCGCTTTAAAAACTTGACCATTCTGTTGGATTCACTGACGGATTCAATTCCGCTGCAAAAACTTTTAAAAGCTTCAATTTTCGCTTTGCGAACTGCGCTTTTATACTCTTTTTGCTTGGAACGATAAAGATTCCAGGGCTCCTCAGACCTTAACTTCAAAGCCTTATTGAGGAGTCTCCTGGATTCATTCCTAAGCTTTTGTAGATTACCATTCCACCAGGGAACCGATTTTCTACTAGGCCCCGATTGAAGTGGACAAGCACGTTCAAAGCTGGCTGTAAGACTGCAGTGAAGTTGCTCCACTGCAGCATCAATACTCCGCTCTTTCCGTACACTTAGCGGACCAAAGGTACAGTTCCTTAGTTCAGACCTGTACCTTTCCCAGTCCGCTTTCCTAGGGTTTCTCCTTGGCACCGAGTCCATAACCCTTGCCCCAAGAGTGAACTCTATGTATCTGTGGTCAGATAGGCTATCCTCATCCAACACTTTCCAGTTACTGATCAAATCTTCCACCTTAAAAGAGAGTGTCAGATCGATAACTTCCTGCCTTCTGGCAGTCACAAAGGTAGGACGTGCGCCTACATTTTGTATAGACAAGCCTGAAGACAGGATGTACTCAAACAGCTTTATACCCCTACCATTGCACTTGCTACTGCCCCAAATAGTATGTTGGGCATTAGCGTCGCAGCACAATACTAGAGGCAGATTTACTCTACTACAGTAGCTTGTAAGCTCATCTACTTCCCTCGTCGGCGGGGGTAGTATTGAGTCAAACGGTAGATAGGCGGAGGCAATGACGATGTGCTTCCACCCATCAGCGCTCTTGTAGCTTATCCTCGCAGCGATCAGATCCTGCCCACTAAACTGAGCCAATCTGTTCACCGTAAGGTCACCAGACACTATAAGACAAACTCTCGGACGGACCGAGCGTTCATCATATAGTATCGTAGTGCCACACACCCCGCCCAAGCCACAGATACGCTGTTTGTGTATCCATGGCTCCTGCACGGCAATGATGTGTGGAGATGTATGCAGCAAGGAAATTCGCCTACCTAGGAGGCAGGAGGCGGCTTTTGAGTGCTGCAAGTTGATCTGTGTTATTATCACATTCTTCATCCTAAGAATGGATAATAATACATTAACGTCTCAATCTGCTCATTTGGAATCAATATGGATTTTCACCCATCCAAAGAACAGATTGAGACGTAGGTTGTACACAGAACGTGCGGTCTCGGCTGACTTCAGATCCACTCCTACAACCAGAGTAAAGCCGTCCTTTCCATCACGGCCTTTACTTTGCTTAAAGGAATGAACCTTCCACCTAGCTGTGTCGAGTCCCGGGTTCTGTGCTTTAAGGCTGTCGAGCACATCCTTCACATTCCAGTTGATGCCTGGAATCCAAAGGATCGCTCGCAAAAGCTTGGGTTCACCATCTTCCCGATAAACCGAAAAGATGGTTCCTCCAAGCGGCGGGATATTAGTGACCGCGGACACAATCCAGTCAAAATTGGCCTGAGAGGCGCAACGGATCTTGAAGATACCGTCGCACTCCTCATAACCCCTTGAATTGGCACTTGTGCCGCCTTCCCTAATTAACCGACGCAGGTGTTGCGTGCAATGAGTTACCTCTGCCGCACTCATACGTCGGTCTTCTCCCTTCTTGCCAATGATTGCAACCGGTAGTGCTCTGGATGCAGCCTCAGAATATGAAGCCGCCACAGATCCACTGGTCGCGCTCAATGGCTTTTCTGCCTTCCTTGGAGCTCTCGAGACAGAGGTGACAGACCCTCCTTCTTGTGAAGGTATGAGACTGCCTCCAGTGCCCGAGTGCCGCAGGGGCGTAGAAACAGATGCAACCAGGGAGGGCTGCACTCTCATCCTCTTGCCAGTGGGCTTAGAGGATGTTGAGGGCAGTGCCTTCCCGTCTGATCCGGCCTCGGCTGAAGATGATACTTCAGTCCGAGGTCTTTTGCCAGCCGCGTCAGTGGGAGTAGTATCACCGGGAGAGGTATCTTTGGCTTTTGTGGCCTCTTTATACCTCTCCAAAGCGATCCTTCTCCTTTTACGCTTTGCCTGGCTTTTGGTAAGCTTAACTTCACTAACTTCACTGCAGGAAGCCCGTTCAGTTGCCGAAGCCTCTTCCCGAGTCAAGTCCTGCGCTTCAGTTGGTGGAGCGACTGAGGTGACTTCAGGTAGGACAGGCGCCGGTGGCTTAGGCAGCAAACTGCCACTGTCCACCTGCATCCTGTTCTTCTGCCGTCGCCTCCTCTGATTACTCTTTGTCGCGCAGGGCGCTCGTTCAGCAGATTTCTCTACTTCCTGAGACCTTCCCTGCTCAACCGAGATGGCCACTTGAGGAGAGAGTGGCAAGGATCCCACTGGTTCTTCGCCTCCTCCCTCCTCAAGAGCCCTCTCCCTCTCCAAAAGATCCCTAAGGGAATCATTAGAGCCTTCCGGCTCACCCACATCAATAGTTTGGGCCCCCAGAATCCGTGCCAAGCCGCCTTAGCGGGTGGATTTGCATTGTCATGCGTACCACCTGGGGTAGTACAATCATTTTGTTGTGCCATTGATAACGTGGTTTTGTTCAACTGAACTCTAGGAAGGAGACCCTTACAGTTTTATATCGTCCGGGTCAGACGAGACTGGTTTTTTAAGGAGGTTGTTACTCCTCCATCACTCCCTCTTTGGCTGGCTTGTGACAGTCAGAGCTTGGCTTTCCTCTATAAGAGGACCCAAGTTGGCAAGGTTTAATTTGACAGGTTAATGATGTAGCTATTTATGTGTACTCGCTATTGTGTACTCTTTTGAACTAATAAAACAAAAGCTGTTCACTGTTCCGTGAAAAAGAGCTTTTAAAATATTTTGCGAGTTTTGGTTCGCTTTGAAATTTTTTTGGCCATTTTTGAAAAAAATTTTATTAAAATTTTAGCTCAAGTGATAACGTATAAATTTTATGAGTACTCGGTACTCGTTAGATTGGTACTTGGTTCAAATATTGCTTTACTAGAAGCAAAATTATGCTATCATCTGAGTGATGCAAAACTCGCATTGGAGATTGAAATGCGTCACGCAAACCATTTTCGTGACGTCGCTCACACACGCATCGGGCTCTCGCAATATTGGATTTTGGGCTTAAGTAAATTGAAGAATTTACAAAATTTCTGTTTAAAGTTTACACAGAGCCATTTTTTTAGCAAAAAAAAAAAAAAGAAAAATTGGATTATTTTTTCAGTATATGAGCAAAAACTAGGTACATTAAATGTCATGCATACAAAAATATATCAAATGAGGTAAGCTTTAAAAAGATAAAATAAAATAATTTAAAAGAAAACAAAATATTATCTCTTTTTAGAGTCCGGAGTTCTTTCGATTACTGTAAATTTTTGATTATATCAGCCTGTTTGTCAATTGACATCCCTGTTTAACGGTAATGCGATCAGCTGATTGCTTTTATATTGGGAAATGGGGTTCATGTCATAATTTGAGGGCATTCTAGCTATAGTCCTGAAAATAAGTAACTCATGTGCCCATAGATAACGATAGAAACTATTTTACAGAATCGGTTATTATAGGTTTTTCAGGTTCGTAAGCAAAAAGTTTCTAATTTCTACCCAGTTCTGCGAATAATTACAAAGATAAATAACATTTCCCAGTCACATAAATGTGGTTTCATTGGCGTAGTTTATTGAAAGCATTCGTCCTGAAACGGGAAAACAAGAGAGAAAACACGCGAACACTAAAAATAATTATTTGAACCCCAGTCCAGATGTCTACCATTTTCTCAGACTATAAACTTCAGCCTAATGCTGAGTTATGCTTTGCCATGCCATCACTGACTACTCTGAGAAAAAAACCAAAAACTTTATTGGTTGAAGTGAACCCAGCAACGTTATATTCTCAAATTAAGTGTGCCACTGTTATTGCGTCCTACTTGTTATATATGCGACGCAACAACAGTGGCTTAACTTGAGAATGTAACGTTGGTGGGTACACTTCAACCAATAAAGTTTTTTGGTTTTTTCTCAGACGGTACAAAATGGGGCCAAATCCAAAAAACCTGGCCGAAAATCAATATAGACCTTAGACGGGCAGAGTCCAACTTTACTAAGGGATAAAAGGAACAATAGTGGGACTCGTGCAGCTTCGCAAATTGTGGGAAATGAGAATTTTGTCTCACAACTGTCAAAATTTATATGAAAATTTACGATAGGAACAGTTGCGAAGGCATTTGCGAAGCTGCATGTGTACCACTAATGTTTGCCGAGATATTTTTCATTTTTTACAACCCAGAGTTCTGGGTATTCCTTCACACATGATATCAATTGTTCGATATCAATACCGTCCGTCATTATGCCGCTTGTCTGCAGTAGTGATGTTGCGAATATTCGCATCCGCGAATTCCTTTCTGTTAACTTTGAATCGCGCCGCACAGTGGTGAAGCCTCATATATTTCTTGGAAAAAGTAGAAGGAGTAGTCCAATGCATGATACAAAAAAACAAGATAGCGCCATTTCAAGGCGATGACAAAACAAATTAAAACTATTGACACGTTGTTGTTGTTTTGCCTTTAAATCGGCTTTTTATCTTCGGATGCGAATTTTGGTTCTATTTGAAGGTTAAGACCAAGTATTACAGTATGAGAAACGAGCTAATAGGCAAGTCAACAAAGCTAATAGGCAATTCACCAAAGGCAACAACAACCACACGGCATACCAGGCAATCCACCACGATGCCTCTTTGGGCATTGTTGTCGTCTCTAGAAATTGGGCAAGTACAAGCAGTTAGTTTTTTTTAGGGATTTTTTTTCATTTATAACCGGAGAAAATCAGATCCCAGCCGGACATTATCGCATGCATGAAAAAATCATTACTGCAGAACAAGTGAAGCACTCATATGTAAAGAGGGCAATTCTTCAAATAAAATTTTCATATGAAAGATGGTCGTATACTTCTATTTTCAATGCAGATCCTATGAAATTATCATGACAAGATGTTTTTCAATCTGTGTGCTACAATTCTCAAAAGTTTTATAATTTTTTCGTAGTTAAGATGTCTTAAGAATTGAAACTCTTAAGTCTTTCCGAAGGCGCTGATGTGTCACAGTCACGAAGTGACGAAATATGACCATATCCGACAATTTTTAAAAATATTCATTGAAAACATACAAGTTCGAAAGCGCTTTCTGCTGCGTATTTTTTTTTTTTCAAATGAAATTCTCATTCCCGTTGGCACCATAGTTTTAGTTCAGAAAGATATTTTCATTCATGTTAGCAGCATATACTCTATTTTCAAATGAAATAATCATGCAGGTTTGATCCATTTCAGCCAGCCAGCATGTACTTTTTGCCCAAATGAAGTTTTACTGCGATTTAGGGTCATACACTCCTTTACCTAATGAATAACACATGAATTTTGAAGTACTGAAAATTGCGGCCATCTCCTAACAAAATTCATTAGAAGTAAGGGTTAGTAATGCGAGTAGTCGCAGTATGAATTTTCACCACTTCGGAAGTACTGCAGAAGTTGTGAAATTTCCGGCTGGGATATTATAATATATAGTTTTTTTAAGAATGGTTATACCCATTTATAACTGTAGAATTTCTTTTAACATTTAATTTTTCTTTTTTGTATTAGGAAAATTCACGTACTACAAAAAACTGATTTCCGAGTTTTTGGTCTTGTTTAATTTAGACGTGAGTGTGGCATCCATGGAGAACAAATGGTGCCAAGTGGAACGAGTCAATAGTGCAAATCGATGGTGAAAATAGTAACCGACTACAATTTGAACGTTTAGCTTTTAGAAATGAGACCTTCTGTCTGTTTGATTCTCAAAGGTATCCCTTCGTTCTAGGGTTTGTTATAAATAAAAAAACCCACAATTTAGATGGAGCTTGCATCAAAGACAGCATACATACTTCTTATATAATCGTTGAGATCCTCTACAAAAATTGACTTAATCGAACGATTTTTAAGGGTTCCTCCAGCACTATGGTCTGCCCCAAAAATCATCTGAATTGTGTAAAGCAACAATCTTTCGATATATTTTTGTGGAATGAGGAAGTTGAGCTTTGGTTTAGCCTCCGATAAAAAAATATATAGCTGTTTATCTGTGTTGGGTATTCTATGGTCAGGTTCGCTTTACTATAACACCCTTACTTTTCTTCATTTTGAAACGTGCATTTTAAAAATATATAAAATCCTTTAATGTTGAATTATCTTGCTTAAAACAATTACAATTGCTTTTGATTTGGTTTTATTTTGTTTTAAGAATTCTTTTGAGTACCCGGTTCAGTATCGATAAAAGCTTTGCACTTAGAGTATTTGTGCATCGCTGACGAAATCGTTGAATTTAAATGCAATATTGAATACTGATTTGCGAGGGTCGCAGATGCTCAAATGTACTCTAAAATGAAGGAGCATCTCAACTTTGTTGTTTGCAGCTTCAATTTTACCTAAAAAGGGTCGTACTATAATGTTATGGCATGTTTAAAAATCGCAAATTCTTCGACTTATTTTTGACAGTCAGCTGATTTTTACTCAACTTCACCACACCATTTGGAGCCATATAGCATTTTGACAGGCTTTCCCATACTGTAATACTTGGTTAAGACAACAGATTTTTAAATCAACGTGTAAAGAAAAGTTTGAAAAATAAAATAGAAAAATATATTTCATTCAAAAAATCAACTTTTTCATTAATAATTTTGCATTCAAAGAGCCACTTGCTGGAATCGCGCAAGCAATTTTGTTTTTTATCGTCAGTTCGCTTTCAGTGCTCTGAGCGATAACATCGCAGGCGAAGCGTCGGAATTTTTTCCGCTGTTGTCAAACCAAAAGCTCTTATGCGAACGAAATGAAAGCTTTTTGTGTTACAGTTCTTATTTTAACTATAAAAATTGAATAACAAAAGTTTTCTTAAATTGAATCTATGAATTTATTATTCACAATCAAACGATTGCTGTTGAAATATGTTTTTCAAAGAGAAAATAATTGAAGTATTTTTTTTTTGAATTACTTGATTAATTATGTTAGATGAAAGAAAATGAATTCTGTGCAAAGAAATCCGAAAGGCTAAAATTTGAAAATAAATTAAGTTTAACGCAAGTACCTATTAAAAAATTTTAATATATTTTAAGTTATTATTTTTATCATTTTTCTACACTTATTTCTTTTTTCAGCGATTTTTAATTTTCGACTATTAAATTATAATCGCGCTTTAAAAAATAATTTTTTATGCGCTCAACGCATTCAATATGCTCTCAAAGACCAATGAGTTGTTGGATGTAGCCACTGCAAATTTTAAGCGAACCCTCCTTAAAATTTGTAAAATTTGTAAAATATCAAATGACCTGTAGAAATATGTGAAAAAATCCAAATTTATTTCCAGCCTGCACAAAAAAAAACTCTTCAAAGAAATCAGTTATAAAATAAGTGAAATATTTTAACCCTTTATTAAATACCAAGCCATATATCATTTGTGAAAAATTCGGAAAACATAGATACTGTTTGATAGAAAATGAAAGATCTCTAACCATTTATTTATTATTTTTATATAACTACTTATTTACTATGCATGCACTAAATAGGAAAAAAAAATTCTCTAAATAAATATTAAAAATGCTGAATTTTTTGCGGCTGTATTGCTCTTGTTGAATGTCCAATCTGTGTGGTAAAAGTCCATGTTCCATACAATTTTTTCCCTCCATAGCCAAGTGTCACTTGTAGTATTGTATGAATTAAACTAACATAACAAAATATTAGTGGGATTCATTCAGCTTCGCAAATTGTGGGAAATGAGAAATTTATCACACAACTGTCAAAATTTACATGAAAATTTACGATGGGAAAAGTTGCGAAGGCATTTGCGAAGCTGCATGAGTACCACTATTGTAACGCTCATTTCAAAAAAGCTTTCGTTTCATTCGCATAAGAGCTGTTTTTATAAACAAAAGCAAAAAACGTCCGCACTTCAGCTTCCCAACCGGGAGTTATGGTGTGTGAGCACAAGGTTATGACGAAGTAGGTAGGCCAAAATAATAACGTTTTGTGCATGAAACGATTCACGAAGAGAACAGAGTTGTGATAAGATGCACGATGTCAACAAATACACTTCATATCCAGTATTGTATATTAACATAAAAAAGCAAACGATTTTTCAAAGCCAGTTTTCACATCACGGTACATCCTAGGCCATGTATTAGGAAAAGTCGATAGGTCTCGTATATAAACACCGTGCTGTGCACATCATTCGTTGTGCTATGCACGTGTTCGAGCCAGGGACCGAAAATAATGATTATTTTGTGTTTTTTGACCAAAAAAATCACACACAAAGAGTAATGCTACCAATGTGCAAACTATGCCAAACTTATTCTCAAATTACAGGCTTTCAGGAAAAACCATGATTTAAATATGCAAAAATTTTTTTTTAACTCAACATTTAATGATTATTTTTGAGTTTTATTTAAAATGCAAAAAAAAAAACTTACTTTTGAGTTTTTTTTTTTAATTCAAAAATAAAGATTATTTTTTGAATTTTATTTTTTTTACTCGAAAAATAAAACTTATTTTCTGAGTTTTATAATATTCTTTAAAAATAAAACTAATTGGGCGATTTCAACGAGATGGATAGACCAATTTTTATCATATATATGTCCTTGGACAGCTTTTTAAATTTTCTATAATCCCAGCATTAATTTTTAAATGTACGTGAAACTAATATTTCAGTCTATCCATCTCGTTGAAATCGCCCAATTAGTTTTATTTTTAAAGAATATTATAAAACTCAGAAAATAAGTTTTATTTTTCGAGTAAAAAAATAAAATTCAAAAAATAATCTTTATTTTTGAATTCAAAAATAAAACTCAAAAGTAAGTTATAATTTCTTAGAATTTTAAATAAAAACTCAAAAATAATCATTAAATGTTGAGTTTTTAAATAAATTTCATCAAATAATCCTTAAAAGGCGACTTTTAAAAATAAAACTTATAATGATTACGGTCCCTGGTTCGAGCACCTCCTGTACACATTTCCGGCTGGGTTACTATGCGATCGTTCCGACGCAGCCAGACCGAAAGAGCTTTTACGAACATTTTTCAACCCTCGCTCAAGTGAAACTTTGCACAACAAAATTATGAATGAAAAAGTTATTATTTTACGAAACCTGGATTTTTAATTTTTCTTGCAACATTTCTATACATATAAATGCAAAAATCTATAATAAATAATAAAAATTAAAAAAAAATATTGGGATTTTAAGATAAAAAGTCGTAGAATAGCATGGGAAACAACAACAATGCCACGCTCTCTTTTATGTATTTCGTCATTTTCGCTCTCTGAGAGAATGTTTCAAAATAGCGGTACCCAAAATGGCGCTATCTTGTTTTCTTGTATCATGGTCCAATGAAAGTAAAAATTGGCATACTTGGTTTTATGAATGTAACTCAGAAAAAATGTATGGCAGCATGGTATGCAAAAATATGGATGTGGACCATAAATTATTCAAATCGGTCAGACCCTAGGGGACCTCCCAAAGGGCCATAACTATAGCCTTTTTTGTTAAAATGCGTTACAATTTACATGACTCCGTTAGCTCATTTGTAAGTTTTTCAAAATATTGCTCAAATTTGGCGATTTTTATTGCTGAAACTGAAAGAAGAGACTCTTACCATTCACTGTTTTTCAGTGAGCTGATGAAGGTAGACGTAACTTATTTTTTCTCCAACGAAAATTCAACCACTTACGTCAATCAGTTAGTTTATATACAATTTTGTGAAAAATTAAATGCTAAGGTAAGTGTACCACGTAAGGCCCGGCTCCTCGTAAGGCCCACTTTCATTTTAACAACTTCTAACTATCAAATGTTTCTGTACTTGCACATGTTGAAACATGTCCTCAAGTTATTTCGTAGAAATAAAAAATTAAGACAATCGCACTATATTTGCGGCGACCACAGTCAATTGAAAATAACAGAGGCGTAAAAAAGCCATTTTTATAGTGGACGATGCTTAAAAAATTATGATCTACAGGGTGTTCCATACTCGATGGAACAAAAAAAAAGAGGTGATAGGGGGGGTCCAGACGGACCAAAAATCGTATGGCAGGGGGGGGGGTCGCAAATGAACCCCTGAGGAGTTACATGCAAAAAAACAATATTTTGGTTTTTTCACTGGTGCTCCTCACTTACAGGCCGTAAATTCAAAATCAAATATGATATGAAAAGCTTGGCGGTTTTCCGTTAACACTGTATACTACGATTTTAAATAATTCAACTCCGTTTTCTCTGGTACTACCATCTAAGCCTAAAATAGTGAAATTTTGGCTTTTAAAGTGATTTTATATTCAAAAGAAATACGATCGAGCCTCTTTTTTTTACTCTTTTCGAAAACTTTGAGTTTTTCCCTTCAATTTGATACCATGGTTGCTAAAAAAAAGTTTCACAATCAATGCAAAACTAAGGTTTGAAAATAATTATTTTGTATTTTTGACTCCCAGAAAAGTTATTTTAATCAAATTTATTGAGCACACTTTTAGGCAGCATGAGAAAAAGAAAAATCTAAGAAATTTAAAAATTTCTGAATAGTGTTTTAGTTTTACATATCCGCCTAAAAGTATGCTCACCATTTAGTCGAATTCTTTCCGCGCCTCTAGCTCCTTACGAGTGCAAGATGAAACCCCCTTTCGATACAATTTTTTGCTTGTATGGGTTCCCCCTATCACCTCCTCTTTTTTGATCCATTGAGTATGGAACACCCTGTATAGTGAAATTGTGGGTTGCTTTCTTAAAATAACAAAGTTTGTTGTATTGTGAAGATACAGAGGTATGTTTATGGTAAAAAAATCAATAGCAAATTTTTTTTTCTTGGAAGGCCTATGAAGGCCCACCATAAAAAATTCAACAATGGTCATTAAGAAACCTGATATTGAGTTGCTCTGAGGTCAAAAGACGGCAACTATACCTTTTTTTTGCTTAAATAGCGTTTAATCTTTAATTCTTAATCAAAAACAGGTTAGTAACATTCGTTAAGTTTTTTTTTAAATAAACGAATTTTGTCTGATATTTTAATTTTTTTTTACTAGCTTTTACAATATAAATTAACATAAAAGGCTTTCAAAAGTAATGAATGCAAGTTTGGGTTCATTATCTCAAACAAGGAGTAAGTGGGCCTTTTAAGGTACACATGTTCCTCGTAAGGCCCAAAATTACGTTTTTTTAAATCGCATTTTAGGAGCTTTTCCGATAATGATTTTTGGTAGAATTTTTTTGTTTTTCTATAGAAAATTTATCAAATAAAACAACACAAAAACAATCGGGTTTCTATCATCAATACTTTGTACGCTGTAATCGAAAAGGTGTTAGGTGGGCCTTACGTGGTACACTTACTTTATATTTAAATAATAGGTACATAATATCAATCAAACTGCAAACATTTCTTCCATATACACGTTACTAAAGTACAAGCAAATTTTCTTTACGTTTTGCCGTACAATTTTCAGCTGAACTCGCAAAATATAACATATTACAGAAACCAATTTCAGATTTCTTTTATTCAAATTATCCTCTATCAAACTGCATCATTCGATTTTCGAATAGCACTAGTCGAAAAAAGTGACTTTTTTCCGCAAGCTCCCCACTGTGCGCCGCAAACAACCATTCGTCTGCTGGTACCCTTAGGTCATTTAGGAGTTAAGATTTGATTTTGAATTTAACGCATATATATCTGTGGTAATATTGACGAGCAGCTTATGTCGATATTTAAATCCATATCCGTGCTTACTCAAAAATGCATCTGTATTACATATTTCAATAAACTTGGTCCAATTGCT